>JACGDI010005515.1:992124-1045945 GCA_014898725.1 Jacaranda copaia
ATAACCATGCTAGTAGGAGCATGTCCCTGCCAGAGTTGTTAGCGGGGTTGTTGGCAGCGGTTACACCCGTTGGTAGCAGTCACATCAGCTGCCACGTGTCATCAATGCTGAGAGGTTCAACCTGTCCAACTTGCACCTGGAGGTTGATTCATGTTGACCGGACTTGGATGCTAAAACTTCGAAAGTGGCCCTCAATTCGATACGGGTTGACCGTGGGGCTTACCAAATGGGGTCGATTCAGGTCGACGAGACTGATGTGCCTTTGGGCTTTATAGGCTGTCTCTTCTGAATCTGGGCCTGTTGGGCCTATTGAATTATCCCATATCAGAAGTATTATTACTTATCTGTTAATAATATTATTGTAATTTGTAAATTATAATTGAATTTTCAAAATTTAGATTTTTGGATATATATATGTATATTATTTGTATTTTAATTTAATTTGTTAAATTTGTTAGGTGGGTCAAGTTGGGTTAGGTTTATTGGATTATTGGGTCACTCATTTATTTTTTTCAGATTAGCGGATTGACCTGAAAACAATCTAGTCTTATTTATTAATTTTTTTCCCTCTAGTCTGACCCAATTTGACGAAACCCGAATTTTCCAAATCTAAACCTAATTTCTTTTCAAGTAAATTATTATTGAGTCAGGGAATTGAGTTTGATTTTCACACCGTTAGTCTTACTATTGAGTCTCTCTGTCTATCACACCCACATAGAGAGCCGCCAATGTCATGGCTGGCAGCTAAGCATAAACACGTACTAGCTTATCAAATTAAGAAAAAGATTATTTATAAAGCATAAAAAAAATATATCACTACAACAAGTTGCACGTTGCATAGCAAATAATTTGGTAAAACAAAAAATTCGTTATATCATTATTAATTGTAACAAAACATAAATTTCGTTGCCAAAATGCTCATATTGGATAACTAAGAAGAGCTCTGGTTATCTTTAACTAATATTTATTACTAAAAATATTTATTCTTTTGTAACTAAAAGCAAAGTCGTCACTAAACATGAAATATTATTACCAATTATATTTTCCGCCATTTGCAAAGAATTATTTGTAATGAAAATCCAAAACCTTTGTGACATGGATGAATTTGTTACAAATAAAATGTATTGCAACACATATTTTTATTTTTAAGGTTAAATTTACTTCCCTTCAAAAAATTCTTCTGGTCCATAATTCGCTACATTGATATGGTAGCCGATGTTATTGTTACTAATTTTAAATTACAATTAAATTAGATTACTACTACAATTAATTGGTTCCCTCCAAAATATGTTTCACTTCTAAATATGATTAAAATTTTATTTATCAAAAATAATGGTTTTCTCTTAAAATGAATTAGACTTCACATAAAAGGTGAATTAGGTAAATTAAAGAAAAATCAAATTTTTTTTAATTAGACGTGCTTTATAGTTTGAATTGGACTTCCTTTATCCAAAAATCTAAACTAAAGAAGAAAGCCAATTGTTTTTATTGGGCTTACTTTTTGCGCAAATTAAAGAAAGCCCAATTAAGACTACGAGTTGGTAAATTAAGCATCGCAATTTATTTTTAAGAATTAGGTAAAAAAAAATTTGGTAAATTGTGCTTCCTTTAAATTGGTCTTCACATTAATGTCAACAATTGATGAATTCAGCTTGAGCAAGTTGTTTCTAAGAATTAGATTTCACCAAATCTTTAGTTAATTGGTGAATTAAGTTTCCTTTAAATTGGGCCTCAAATAAATTTATATAATTGGTTAATTGGGTTTCACCCACAATATATTTGTAAGAATTGAGTTCACCATTTATTTAGCAAATTGTTGAACTGGTTTTGTTTTAAAAATTGGAACTTGCATTAATTTACGGAATAATGTAATTGTACTTCACCAAATTTTTTTTAAAAAAAAATTGGAATTCACCAATTTATTAGCCAATTGGTGAATTGGACTTTGCTTATGAGTTGGCAACATATTATCCAAAGAATAATGTAATTGACTCTCACCAACATATTACTGAATTGGTGACATGTTCTTTATTAGAAAAATTGGGCTTCGCACCAATTTAAAGAATTGGTGAAGTGGATTTTATTTTAATAATTGAACTTCAGAATGATTTAAAGAATAAAATAATTGGGCTTCACAATTATTCGTCCCATTAACTTTTAAAAAAATCTAATTGGGCTTGATCAACCTATTTCTAAGAATTGGACTTTACCGATTTTTCATAGAATTGTTAAAATGGCCTTTTTTAAAAACTGGGCCTCAGATTGATCGATAGAATGGTCTCCCCTTCGGAGAGGTTTTTCTCCACTGATTAGAGGATAGTTTTTATTATTTCTTTAAACCTTTCTTTTGTTGATCTCTGTTATGGATTTTAATCTTTCCAAACTTACCGAAAATTTAGGGGGAAATGCAAATTTAGTCCACCAACTATTGTTTATTTCAATTTTAGTCCATCGTCATTTGGAGTTAGCATATTTGATCCTTTGGTCACTAATTTTTAGCACATTTAGTACATTTTTTAGCAATTTCAATCCTTTAGGCTAATTAATTTGAAATTGAGCCCGCCAGTTGTCTAGTCACCAATGATCGGGCTTTGATTCTAGGCATTTTACACCATTCAGCTGAAGGGGTCTGCATCATGCAACACGGTACTGTCACGTCATTGGAGGAAAAAGAAAATTGAAATAACCCCCCTCCCCCCCCCAAAAAAAAATTAAAAAAACAATCAAAATTCTTAAAATTCCCCATGTGATTTTTCCCCCATTTCCTTTGCACATTTCTCTCTCATCCTTTTTCATTTCTTTCCCTTTCCTTTGTTCATCTTCTTCATTCATTTGCTCCTCTTTTCTCTATTTTTTTTATCTTGTTTTTGCTCAATGCGATTGTCCTCTAGCTCCTCAGCATCCTGTAGGCCCCTCAAATGCTCATGCAATGAGAGATGTATGGTGAAGACCTCATGGACTGAAAATGAACCTTGGAAAAAGATTTGCATCCTACTCAAGATACAATGTAAGTGACAATGTGAAAATGGGTTATACAATATTGATTATTCAATTTCAATTTTTGATTGGTTTTTTTTTAAGAGAATTGGGAGTGCATTTTTTGAATGGGTCGATCCACTCATGTGTGCAAGGGCCAAAACCATCATTCAAGGTTTCCTTCACAAAATCAATGCATTGGAGGCTGAGAATGAAAAATTGAGGAGAAGTATATGGAACTAGAGAAAGACTTGCTATATTTTTGTGTCTTTTTAACTATAATTGTGCACGTTGGGGTTATCTTGGCAACAATTATAATGTAGTGCATAGCAATTATGTTGGTTTTCAGTTAAACCTTTTTTTTTTCTTTTTTTGGGTTTTTAGTTCATTAATGTAATAGTTGTGCTATTAATTAAGGAAGCCTATATTTGGAAGTTAATGTAATGGCTACAATTTTCTCCAATTTTCCACTATATTGTAATGTTGATGTTTTGGCATATTAGATGTTAATGATGGTTAGTAGTTAATTGCCTCATATTTGCAGTTAATTTTTGGAATTGTAATTTAAGTTTGTGCTTTTTTCCTCAATTTTTTACCTTGGTGGAGTTCATAATTTTAACTTGTTAGAAATGATAATGATGATTACTTTTTATACTCTTAGAATTTTTTGTTAAGTATTTGTTGATGTATTTCATATTTTTGTAAAGTTACTAATGAAAATGAGGAATATCTTTGCAACAAGTATAATATAATGAAGAGCTAGGATTATAAGGTAAGCATAGCAATATTGCACTCGTGAATCACAAATATATGAATAAACTCTCTTAATTATATACAACAGTATAAGATTCATTCCCCATTTCAAAAAAAGCCAATCCTAAAGCATGAACATTTTTCTTTGCCAACAACTATAAGCCTTAAAAGTTTTACCAAAATAAGCAACCATCAAACCCTCTCATCCATACAAAGCAAGTTTCAAACATCCTTGAAATCCATCAACAAGTATCAAACAAAATTTTTTTGCTTCCAACATACACATTCTAGTAGACAAAATATTCAACTTTCACACACTCATCTTCTACTTGTCCCTCCCCCCTTCTTCTTCCCATTCAAAGTATCCATAGTTTGATTGAGATCGTTGAGGTGAACAATCTCTTTCTTCCTTGTTGAGTTGTGACCTTGCTTCTGGATTGTGATAGTTGCAACTGCTGATACATGGTTGGTCCAAGTACCTTCCTTGATTGTTCAAGAGCACTTTGGTTGGTTTCCAGGACAATATAACCAACATATTTAGAGTTAGCTACTTTGTATAATTGAATTATGAAATTTAAGTTTATAATTTTGATTTTATACCTTTGCCTTTCCTTTGCCTCTTGGAGATCTCCTAAGTATAGTAGTCTCTTCACCACCAATTGTAGCCTATAACAAATATTTTCAAGGGAAAGTCAAATATCAAAGAAGACATCTTTCAAAAAACCATATTTATAAATGTAATATATCTTTGATGCATCCCTAGGAGATCTTCTTAGCCCATATCTTTGACTTAAGGAATCAATAGTGCTTCTTGTGACCTATGAAGACAAATAGGTCAAACTCATGCATACTGGATAGTGACTTTATTTTTCTACTATGATAAATACAAAAAAATCAACTATTAATATTACCTTGTCTTGCTTAATTTGTGCACCTTCTTACTACTGACTTGAGGAGCTAACATTCCTTTTTGGCTAATGCAACAACATATGACATAAAAAAAGCAAAGCTAATTATTGAATAAAAGTATTGTAACTTGATACAAGTAAAATATAATAATTAAACTAAATATCAAACCTTTGTTTGGCTTATAGTGGTTGTGAAGCTTGAGTAGGTAACAACTGTTCTATATTTTGGCCATCAATTGTCAAGTCTGTTATCGCTTTATCCAAAGGATATGTCTTCAATGGACACTCCCTTTGGTTATGACCAGTTTGTTTATAGAATCGACACTTGGCGCCCTTACATCTTTTCTTCAGTTTAGTTGGTCACTCCTCTAAAATGAGCCTACCTCTTCTTTTTTTCATCCCTTTTTCCATAGGTTCCTCATCGCCTCTCCTTCTTACTTTTGTTGGCCTCCTTTTTGTTTTTTTGAAATTTGTAGAAAGTGGAGATATGTATATGGTCTCCCCATAAATCCTAACCATTTATACCCATTATGGCCCTCTCAAAAACTCATTGGCAGCATGTGACTGTATAGCAATCAGAGATAAAGAATTTGGTATCCTATTTTTAGTTGCATATTTCACAACAAGTATGAAGGTAATGGATCCCTATTAAGTCTCACTTTCTGCAACTGCAGATCCATGTCTCCAAATCTACACAATATTGCCCTCTATATATATGTATGATTTGGTAGATTTTATCATCACACTTTCTTAGGATGCAATCTCCTATTTTCTTCATATTTTCATTCAAGATTTCCATAATGGCAGGACATAGATCATCCCTCCAACCTTTGGTCTCATCTCTACCTTTTTGCGACCTAGTCATTATGTACTATCTTATCCACTCAAGCATTCTAAAAATGGTCTTCTCTCCAGCACTAAGACTGGCACTATTGAATGATTCACAAAATTTATTTAGCACTATATCAAACTTAGAGATTGAAGTAAAGTGTGATTCGCTCCATTGTGAAGGTGGTTTATCACCAAACTACTCCAATGCTACAGGGTCTAGCTCAACCATTACTTGCATTTGCAACCTAAACTGGCTAACATTTATGCTATTGGCTGTTTTCCATATAACATCCTTAAAGTTTATCCCTTAAACCTAGTATTAATGAAGTTCTTCCACATGTGCCGAACATAAAATCTATGTTTTGACCTTGGAAATACCTCATTAAAGGCTTGAATTAACACCTTCTTCTTATTAGATATAAAAGTAAATTCATGTGGTTTATCTATTTCAAGATTTTGTTTCAAATAGTTAAAAATCAACCTTAAGTATCTACTGCTTCCTTATTCACCACTGCATATGCCACAGGAAATGGTTTATTATTAAGGTTAATCCAAACAGTAGTTAAAAGGACTCCCGTATGAGGGCCAGTGAGGTGACAACGATCTACACCCAAAATGGGCTTACAACCAACTAAGAACCCAGATTTCAAGGCCTCATAGTAACAATAAAAATGTGTAAATGTGTTTTCTGCACTACTATTATCCATTTCTAAAATGATAATTGACCCTGAGTTTGTTTTTCTCAAATTAGCTACATAATCCTAAAGTTTAGCATATTGGACTTTAGGATCACCCTCAATCATTTGAAGCACCCTTTTCTTGGCTCTAAAAGCTTGATACCAAGACACACTCACCCTCACATCTATCTCCAGCTCCTACCTAAACACCTCAGTCAGTTTGTTTGGTTTAATTTTCATTTTTGTTAACAAATCTCTTAGCAAGTTAATTGGATATGACATTAAAACATCATATGTGGGTTGGCATGTGTGTGTAGGACTATATATGTTAACTTGGAAAGTTGATTCATCCTTCACTCTATATGCATGTAGTTTCCATCCACAGCTCTCTGAATCAAAATTTGCATAAACTCTCGCTTTATTATTCTTCTTTACTTTGATATTTCGCATGCTTTGGGTGGCTTCAGCATGAACAGCCTTCCTAAAATTAGTCTTAATCCTAAATTTAATCCCTAACTCAAATTTAGGAGTATGTATTTTGTTATAATTAAAAGAAAGTGCATAAGGGCCTATGTTTTAGCATCTAATCCTACCTCACTGTTTAAAGGCACATCACTGTCTCCCATAATCCCCATTTCACTCTTACTATCACTCTCTTGATCATCATCTTCTCTACCACTCTTACTGACATGGGGTTCCTTAATCCCAACCTATTTCTCATCAGGATCAACAAATGAATCATTGAACACATCATCATCTTGCCCTTCATTCTCCATCTCAAAAATATATAGAGGGTCACTATCACTATAGCTATTGTCCTCATCACCACTAAACGTTTCAAGTAAACTCACAAACTCAATACGACTCCCCAACAACCCACTGTCCTTGTTTAATTGTGTTTTGGACTGTGTTTAGGTTTTAGATTGGGGTTTAGGATTTTGTTTAGGTTGCAGACTATAATTGGGGTTGTCGTTGGGTTTTAGATTGTGTTTGGGTAATGTTTGGGCTTTAAAATGTGTTAGGGGCTGAGTTTGGGCTTCAAAATGTTTTTCGGGCTATGGTGGGGCTTTAGAATGTGTTTAGAGCTATGTAGAGGCTTCAAACTATCTTTGGGACTGTTTTTGGGTCTTTGTTTGGGCTTTAGACCTAGTTTAGGACTGGTTTTGGGTTTGCATATGGGATTGGGCTTGTCTTTGGGGTTGGGTTTGGGTATAAGATTATGCTTGTGTTTGGGTTTAGGTTTAGGTTTGGGATTGGGCTTGGACTTGGGCATGACATTGGACTTCAGATTGTGATTTGCTTTGAGATTTGGAGTCTATCTCTACATAAACCTTTACCTCATGATATTTGGCTCATAAGTCACCAATTTGTTTAAACTTTGCATTAGTAGTAATTAACTTGAATGAACCATCAAATTTATGATAGAACTTCCTTGGGTTTGTCAAGTTAACACAATCACAAAGGTAGTTTATATTCCTAAAGTTCAAAATATCCAACAAGAAATAATCAAAGTTTGCTAGTTTTCCATTTTTTGTACGTATAATGGGGACAACATCTCAATAACCACCATAAAATAAAGACATAGTAATTTTTTGAGAACCTGCCTCTACAATGTACATAATATAAGACAAAAAAAAATTAAAAAATAAGATTTCTGACATTTGTAGAAAAGTAGTTTATCACTAAACCCAAATAACTTACATGCAACTTACTAGGATAGAGACCACAAAGTTGACATATTATAGTATAATGATAGAAGTTCACACTACTCAACATTCAAACATTCAATAGTGGAAAAAAAATTTAAGTGTAAGCCCAAAAAAAATAGTAAAGAATAGAAACATAGTAGTAAAGTGGCACCTTTATCTAAATATTCAAACATAAGCAACGAATTAGTCAAAAAGGTAGCATCCTAGCATGTCGTCTGGTAGAACTTAAAAATAAATTTCATAAATAGTACAAATCTGTGAGTATATAAGCACATACTATATATAAGAGGTGGCAAATGAATCTATTTAGGCTTACAGTCCAACATTTTCTCCAACAACACCCCATATGGGAGCGAGCACCACAAACTCAAATACATCACCACAAATAGGAAAACTAACTTCAATCTATTAGGGTTTTGGGTTTTTTCTATTGATTTTCGTATTTTGTACTCAGATTTCTGGTTTTCTTGGTGAAATATTATGATTTTTGGGTGAAATCTCAAAGGGGATACCATGAGTAAAGCATTTCTCTTTTGGCTCTAGATTTCTCTTCTTCGATTTTGTCTTTCATTTGCTTTAATTTTCTATTTGTAAGAGTTTTTATTATTTAACATTTTTTCATTTTTACATATTTATTTTTAGTTTTTGTACTTTTTGTAGGTTTTGCATATTTATGTTTTACTTATTTTAGGGATTTTAAGAATTTTGATTTTTTTTATTTTTTATTTTTTAGGTGTTTTAGTTATTTTTTTCTTCAATGATGTGGCAGTATCGTGTTGGGTGATGTGGACTCCTTAAGTGAAATGGTGTAAAAAACCCAAAATCCAAGCCTGATTGTTGGTGACTAGACAATTGGCAGACTCAATTTCAAATTAATCAACTTAAAAGACTGAAATTGCTAAAAAATATACTAAATGTGCTAAAAATTAATGACCAAAGGATCAAATGTGCTAACCCCAAATGATGATAGACTAAAATCAAAACAAGCAATAGTTGGTGGACTAAATTTGCATTTTTCCTGAAGTTTAGTTCTTACAGAAGAGGAATAGAATACAATATTTGTTCCTGATATAGAGTACAAGACAGAATCAATCAACCCAGAACTAACATTGGTTGGCCGGTTATGCACTTCCAAATTATATAACTTTGAAGCCTCCCACAAAATGTTTACCAACATTATGAATCTGGGTTGAGGAGTAAATGTTAAGCAAATTGGAGTGGCATGATTTCTTCCCATGTTTAATCATATTAGTGACAAACAAAAAGCATTACAACGTTGCCCATGGTCTTTTGATAAACATCTTATCTTGTTGGGAGAATTGGAGCCATTAGAGGATCTGACAACAATAGAATTAAAATATTGTGATTTTTAGGTTCAAGTTTAGGGTTTGTTGATCTCAAAAATGACTTAGGAAATTACAAGAATGAGTGGAAACTGCCTTGGTATTTTCTAGGGCATTCATGATGAAATTGATGTCATTTTCTTCATCTAAGAGTTTAGATTAATGTATTGAGGCCCTTATTTTGTGTATTAAAAATTATTAGGGGTATCGGTGAGCACTTTGTGCTCAATTTTAAGTGTGAACATCTCCAGATTTCTATTATATGTGTGGGCGTCAAGGTCATGTGTTGAGAGACTGTGATGGGTAGTATGAGGACAATTCTCCATCACATAAGAGTCTCTAGTATAAGTTTTAGCTTAATGCAAATTTAACAAACTTTCAAGTATGAATGTCTGGCTTTCCTAGGCATGAGGTTTTTTTGGATTTTTAGACTGCAATAAATCTTGGAGGATCAAGAGATAATTCTTGTTTAGATATGGGTTCCTCTAATGATGAAGGTGTAGATAGTTGAACAAATTGAGAACAAATAAAATGTGTCTCAATAATATGCAAAATGAAAGATTGTTTTCATTACCAAGTGAAGTTACAATATGATAATTTAAAGACTAACAAGGGAGTCACAAAAGGGAGTTAATATGAAGTTACAAAGGGAGTTAGAGAGAGTTAAAGATGAAGTTACAAAAAAACTAAATAAAACTACCATCTAATATAATAAAAATAAATATTTTTTCTTAAGCCCCCATTCAAGTTGGAGCTTGATGACTATCAACTAAGCCCAACTTGAAAGAAAGATCATGAAATGGTGGAAATGAAAGTGATTGATCTTTAGATAAGACATGTTGAGGAAGAATAAATCCTTTTTTGTACTTATCTCGAACAAGGTGGCAATCAATTTCTAAGTGTTTTGTTCTTTCATGGAAAACTATATTTGCTGTGAGATGAAGAGCAGCCTTGTTGTTGCAATAGAGAGTAATGGGTAGTGATGGATTAAGTTGAAAATCTTTAAGAAAATATGTAATCCTAACCAATTCAGCTTCAGTAGTAGCAGGGCTTCTATATTTTGCTTCCACAAAAGATCTAGAAACAATGTTTTATTTCTTGCTTTTCCAAGAAATTAAGGAGATACCAATAAAGATACAATAACTAATCAAAGATCTTCTAGAATCTAAACATGATGCCCAATCAGTTTAAAGGTTAAACTACCTGCCAATAGGAAAGAATAATCTTCATGCTGGACCATTATTTAAATATCTAAGAAGGTGAAGAGCAGCAAACTAATGAGCATTTGTAGGTGCCTAAACATATCAAATTAATTATTGAGTAGCAGAAGTAATATTAGGCCTAGTAAAGCTAAGATAAAAAAATTGCCTAATAAGTTTTTGATAAGGTTGAAGATCAATAAGCAAAGTACTAGATTTTGTGCTAAGTTTACTACCCTTTGGCAAGCGAGTATTAACTAGTTTAGCACTAGTAAAACCAACATTTGCAATAAGATCAAGTATATATTTTCTTTGATTAAGAAAAGTATCTGATGAGGATCGAGCAATTCTATACCAAGGAAATATTTGGCATGCCCCAAATCTTTGATTGTAAATTGTTGATCTAAAAATGTGTTGATTGCAATGATATCATCTTCTGAATTGCCTGTGAGAAGTACATCATCAACATAAACTAAAAGTGCCATGAATTGATTAGAGTTAGAGAAAATGAAAAGATAATTATCTACAGAGGACTAGTGAAAACCATATTCAATCAATTCTGCAATCAATTCATGATTTCATTGACGTGAAGTGTGTTTCAAACCATATAAAGACTTCTTAAGCTTGCATACTTGATTTGATTTGGCTTTATTATATCCTTCTAGAGGCCACATGTATGCTTCCTTATCCAGATTACCATGTTAAAAGGTATTATTGATGCCTAGTTGATGAAGTGGCCAAGCATTAGTAGAAGCTACAACAAGAAGAATTCGAACAGTAACTATCGTAGCAATAAGAAAAAAAACTTTCATTATAATCAATCCCTTTAATTTGATTGTAACCTTTGGCAACTAAGCAAGTTTTGAGTCTTTCAATACTGCCATCCTGCTTCAATTTCACCTTTTAGACCTACTTAGAATCAATAGGTTTATGGTCTTTGGGCAATGGAACCAAATCCCAGGTATGGTTCTTTTCTAAAGTAATTAATTCATCCTCCATTGCTTTTACCCAACCAGGATCACCCTTGGCTTGATTATAGAATTTGCTTTATGAACTATTGACAAATTGGCCAAGAAACACAAATATTCATTAGAGAAATGTGATGGATGTATGAAAAGGTAAGCATTAGTTTGTAAAACAAAAGATGTAGAAACAGATAATGAGGTAGAAGAATTAGAAATATTGGTATGAGAAACAAAATCATTTAACCATGCAGGTATTTTAGTTGTTCCACTGCTATGTCTAACAGGCATGATAGGTAGGTTAGAAAGGGAAGAAGATATACCTGATGAATTAGGATTTGGTTATGTGGGAAGACAGACAAGAAAAGACTGAGTGGTACTGTCATTTGCAATAACTAGAACAAGAGGTAACAAAGTAGAAGAAGAAGATAGGACAACAAACTTTTAGAAGGAAATACTAATTCATAAAAAATGACATCTCTAGATACAAGAATTTTAATAGTGGAAAAATCATAAACCTTAAAACCCTTTTTGTTAGAACTATGCCCAAGAAAAATACATTTAGTGGCTCTAGGTTGAAATTTATCTTTATTAGGTTCAACATGAGTCATAAAGCAGACACCCTAATATTCTCAAAGAACTATATTCTGGTAATTTTGTATACAACATTTCGTAAGGAGTTTTCCAATCAAGGGTAGGAGTTGGGAGGCGATTAATGAGATATGTGGCATGCAAGATAGATTCCCCCTAGAATTTGATGGGCAAAGATGCTTCAAACATGATAGCTCTGGCTATTTGTAACAAATGTTTATGCTTACGCTCTACAATACCATTTTGTTATGGAGTGTAAATACAAGACTTTTGATGTAATATGTCATGTTGAGAAAAAATATATTGACAAGCATTGCCAACAAATTTTGTGCTATTATCAGTGTAAACAATTTTAATAGTACCATAAAAATTATTTTGAATCATCTGGATGAAAGATGAAATAAGTGAAGGAGTTTGACTTTTGTATCTCATGAGATATGTCCAAGTGCATTTAGATGTCCAAGTGCATTTAGAATAATCATCAACAACAGTTAACACATAATGAGCACCTGAAAAAGAAGCATTATGATATAGTCCCCAAATATCCATATGCACCGGTCCAAAAGGAAAAATAGTTTTGGTTTGACTTACTGGAAAACATAATCTGGTTTGTTTAGACATAGGACAAATTTCAAAAATGCATGAATTAGTATAAAATTTATTTCTTAGAAAAGGAAAATGGTGAATTACATTCAAAGAAGGGTGTCCTAATTTAAGATGCCACTTATAAAATTGATCATCAATGGATTTTACTACATTATAGTGGTGTTTATTTGAAAAGACACTATTACTTGTAGAAAGTTGAAATTGATAAAGATTCTCAGATTGAAAGAACTTCGATCAAGGACATAAAGATTTCATACTACTTTTCCCACTGCGAAGATCCTCTCAGGCTTAGGGTCCTAAAATAAACAAAAATTAGGATAAAAAATGCATTTAATGAAAGCATTCTTGATCAATTTATTCACTAAGAGTAGGTTATGTTTAAAATTTAGTACATATAAGGCATCTTTGAGAAGGAAATTATTATGCAAAGTAATGTTACCAATGTGCTCTACATATTTAATAGAACCATCTGGAAAATGAATGGTTATTTTTGGTTTAGTGGCAATGGGGTTATCAAATAATGCAATGTCAGCACATATGTGATTTGAGGTCCATATGTCAACGATCTAATAACCACTACCTATATTTGCAAAAAAGCTAAAATTAAGATAATATATTGTACTTGCAAAATCAATAGCTTGAGCAAAGTTTAAAGATCCCTCATTGATGACCTGCTTACCTTTCACAAGTTTGGAAAGTTCCTGCTGTATTATTTATGCAATTTCACTTTTCCCCATTGATTCAATGTCAGCCTCTAAAGGATTATGCACTGCATTAGCATATGATTTGTTAGTAGTTTCTTTCCCCCCACCTTTCTATTGTTTATGCTCTTTACAGCAATTTGGATAACCATTCAACTTGAAACATGTATCCTTTGTATGTCCATTTGTATTACAATGATCACAATGCCTATCCTCTTTCTTGTAATTATTTTTCTTTTTAGAGTCTCTTTTGCTTGAGGTTAGTTGAGATTGGTTTAAGTTTCCACTTTTCACATTCAAAGCATTATTCTCAATTTTTTCTCCAAAATTAAGATGTATTAACTTTTGTTTCTTAACTCTCAAAATCATAGAATAAGCCTTATTAATTCCTGGTAGTGGATCTATCATTAAAATCTGACTTTTAGCATGATCAAAAGAACCATTAAGTCCCATTAAAACTGTATTAACTAATTTAAAGAAATTATTTTGGCCATAACCTTTGCTCCTCCACAATTACATTGAGGTAATGGCATCAAAAATTTAGTTCATCCCATAAGCACTTCAATTTTTTATAATAAAGAGTCATAGATTGACTACCTTAAGAAATTGTATTAATTTCTCATTGTAATTGATAAAGTAGTGGACCATTGCAATCACCAAACCACTGTTCTAGATCATTCCAAAGCTCTTGTGAAGATGAAGAAACATGAATGCCCCAACAATCTTCTTTTAGATGGAGTTAAGCAACCAAAAAGTTACCATGGAATCAACTTTGCACCATTGTTCATATTCTAGTGAATTTTTATTAGGAATTTTACATTTTCCAGTCACAAACCAAATCTTATCCTTTGCTATTAGGGCAATTTTCATCGATGGACTCCACTGAAGATAATTATTAACTATAAGTGGTATAGATACCAATATCGTACCTGGATTATTAGAGTTTTGCAGCAATAATAGGTCTCCATATGATGAAGTCCTCAAATTCAAAATTTGACTCTCTTGAGTTTGTGAACTTTCATTCATATTTTCTCAAATTGATAGAACAAATAAAAAAATGATGTTAGAAAAGGAATTTGTTAAAAAGAAAGAATTAGAGGATCATGGCTTTGGTACCATGAACAAATTGAGAACAAATAAAATGTGTCTCAATAATACAAAGAATGAAAGATTATTTTCATTACCAAGTGAATTTACAATATGATAATTTAAAGACTAACAAGGAAGTTACAAAGGGAGTTAATATGAAGTTACAAAGGCAGTTAAAGGGAGTTAGAGATGAAGTTACAAAAAACCTAAATAAAGCTACCATCTAATTTAATCAAAATAAATAATTTCTATTCAATAGTGTTAATGTCAATCCACTACTATGCATTGCCAAAGGTAAGGAGAAGCTTTCCAATGTTGATGTTCCCTTACAAAAATTTAAGCTACTCTTTTCCTGGGTGTCCTAATTCATGTGATAGAGTGGATGTTGGCCTTCTATTGAGATGAAAATGGGCTTTTGTATCAATTTTCTCATGTAATTGACCAAACTTACTTTGGTCATGTCCAGCCCAACTCAGATAATGCTGCGTTAATTGGGTCAATATTCATAAAGTTCATGGGCTATTGAAGGATATAAGTAATTGGACTACTTTAATCGAAGGTAACCTATTACAATTAGATATAAATCATCTTCTTTCTGAATTGACTAGAATCAAATTAAACAATGATATCATTGAAGATTCTGTAAGAATTGGTTGAGATTCCTCTTCTAATCTCTTGGATGGCACCACCCAAACCTATAAAGGAAAGCTTGGTTGAGAAAATTGCAAAATTAGTCCATCAATTATTGCATGTCATGCAAAAAGGACATTAGTAATTTTTATTTTAAAATATGTCCACCATTTTTAAATTTTCACCACATTTGGTCCAATTTTATGCGATTTTAGTCCTCTTGAAAATTTACTTCATTTTGCCGGAAATTGGCATGCCTCCCTCACATGACCACAAAATTGGGAAAAACTTGACAAGTGTCACCAAAAATCCATACCATCATGCCCAATTAGACTCTCACCACCACATGTATTATATTTGCCACATTAGACGCCTTTGTTGGTCTTTCTCTCCACATTAGCCAGCCATGATAATGTACTGCCACATCACCTTAAATAAAAGAAGAAGTGATGTTGCCCATAATCAAACTCAAAACCTCCACTATAACAAACAAATGGAAGAACCACTACACCATAACTTTTATACAGAATAAAGACATTCAATTATATATATAGATATATATATTCATATTTGAAACTACAAAGTATATTTGTAAACTAGAAAAGAAAAAGTTTTTATAGATTGAAAATTTGTAAATTTATTAACATTTTTTATAAATTGAAAAATATATTTTTTGAATAGATAAATTTTAAGATTTTTTGTAAAATAATATTTTCATAAATTAGTGTAAAAATGATGATTTTGGTAAAATTATCATGAAACGTTTTTGATAATATTTATTAATTTAATTTTAACAAAATCTAAATTAAATCAAATAATTACAAATTGATGAAAACAAAGATAAAAAAAATTCATTACTTTAATTTTTTATCAAAGATTATAAAATTAGTTTTTTTTTTTGTTAAAAATTACAAAATTATTTTCCTTAATTTAGTTTTTATTACCAACAAAAAGTTATATTTTTTTAATTAGCAAAAATAATTTTTTAATTTATAATTAAAATTTATAATTTTTTTTGTTAGTAATGAAAATTAATTAACAAAAACTATTTTGTAATTTTTAATGAAAATTAAATTTGTAATTTTTGATAAAATACATGTTAAATTAATGAATTTTTTTTATATTTATTTTAATCAATTTGAACTTATTTTGTTTAATTTAGATTTTGTTAAAATTAAATTAAGAAAATTATTGGAAACTTCTTACTATAATTTTACCAAAATTATTATTTTTACAATAATTTATGAAAATTATCATTTTATAGAAATTTAATCAATTCAAAAAATATATTTTTTCAACCTACAAAATTATATTTTCAATAAAGTTACTACTTCAAATGTATAAATACCCTTTTTTTTTTTAAGTTTATGCAGTACTGATAGTTAGACATTTGTAATAAAGTGGTCTGTCTTTCTTGTAAGGTCTTTCTAGTGTGGTGGTTGTTGTGTTAACTTGACATGGTGAAGGTCATGGATTTGATTTTGGGAAACAACACTTTTCATTGATTTTAGGTGATGTGACAACCCATTACGCATGGCCTAATGATGTGGAAAGAAAACCAACAAAGGCATCAAATATAGCAAATATAATACACATGGCAGTTGATGTGGCAGGGAGAGTCTAATTGGGCATGATGACATGGATTTCCAACCACATGTGTCAAGTTTCCCCCAATTTTGTGGTCATGTGATGGAGGCATGCCAATTTCTAGCGAAATTAAGTCAATTTTCCACTAAAAAGGACTAAAATTGCAGAAAATTGGAGCAAATGTGGTGAAAATTAAAATATGGTAGACATATTTTAAAATTGAAAATTACTAATGTCCTTTTCCATGGAACACAATAATTGGTGGACTAATTTTGCAATTTTCCCAACATCTTCAAATCTAGAGGGCAGGCACAACATTTCTACTTTGACATAGAATAAGAAAAATGTAGTTGGGGTTTTTCTTGAAGAAGAGGATGAAAATTGCCTAAATAAAAGGTTTTACTATGAATTGCAATAAGACAATGGAGACAACATATCATCAACAGTGGCAATGACTTTGCAATCCTGCTAATCACTATGATCGAGCTAAATTATAATTGTCAGGGTTTGGGGAACCCTTGGATAGTTCGAAAGTTTGGCAAAATAATTTGCCGAAATTGACTCCAATTGGTCTTCCTCTCAGATACCAAACTACAAGCTATAGCTACTAAGAAGATTCAAGGCAAATTCAACTTGGATGGTATTTATGTAAATGCCTATTGTCATTTGGGTGGTTTAGCTCTTTGGTGGAAGAAAGACCTGAATGTGGTTATGCATAGTTACTCAATGTATCATATTGACATCACTACAAAAAAGAAAAAAGAAATTGGCTTTTGTGACTGCCAAATTGATCACAAATCTAATAAAAAAGGGTCACTAATAGTGTCAGTAACCACATTTGTGACCTATTACAGCAGTCACAAAAACCTTCATCACAAATTGAAATTTGTAACTACTAGATCATGGGTTCACAAATTAGTGACCGCCAATGCGGTCACTAATTTTTTAAATTCTGTGGCGGTCACTAATTTTTTAAATTCTGTCACAAAATAATTTATAAAAGAGTGAACAAGTTAGTGACCGCTTAGTGATCGATTTGGCGAGGTCACTAATTCTGTCACTAAGCGGTTACTGATTAATGATCGCTCAATGATAGTGATCGATTTGGCACTCACTAATAGTTGGCCATGTGATCAACTACTCCATTTGTTACTGACTTGGGGTCACTAATCGGTAACAAATTTGTGACTGCCGCTTGCAATCACAAATTTTCAGAAATAATGAGTTTATTTTGCCCATTAAGTGACAACCTTTAGGATCACTAATCGATCACAAATTTGTAATCATTGGTTGTGGTCACAAATTTTTAGAACTCTGAGTTTTTTTTTTCCCATTTAGTAGCTACTAGATAGTCACCAATCAATTATTAATTTATTAATTTTTTTTATTTATAATATTTAATTTAATATATATTTGTCCAACCTATTTTTTGATCCAATTAATAACAATTTAAAATCACATCATTTAAAATACAATTCACATTCCAACTAATACTAATGATAAGTAGATAGTCGAATCAACTGCCTACTGGAATAGTTTAGCCTATGTGAGATGAGAGAAAATTCACCAGCATAAAGAATATTAAAACTATTAGTCTCATTTTCAAAGAATTATTCTAACTAAGCATTGCAAATGAACAGTCTCATAAAAACCAAAAAGGTCCTGTTACAGACAACCACATTAATAATAAATATTGCAATCTTTGCTACTTTAAAAAAAATAAAATCTTTAGAGAAGAACATACACAAGCTTCTTCAATAACGTCGTCCACCTGCTATAGATAGCAGAATTCAGCTTGTTGTTTTCTCCTTCTTCCCCACTTCATTTGCCTTAGGCATATGTGCAACTTCCACGTGTTTAGCTCTAGATATTATATCGGCAAATGAGCCACCAGTATTTCTCCATCCTAGATAAATAAATAGTCAACAAACTAAATCTACTTCAAGAGGAAAATAAAACATTGTTTGCTCCAAAAAGTTTTTTAGCAGGATTTGGAAGGTTTTTCCGCACCTGTGAGTGTGATCAAGAAAAACACATGGTTTACTCCAGAAATAGCTCCACATAAAAGTTTCAAAATGAACATACTATAGAATCATTATAGAGCTGGAGAAACAAATAGAAAAGAAAAGGGCCATTGTAAGCAATTATGGTGTCATGTACGTGACAGAGGTACCAAGATACGTATTCATCTATGGCAGCATAGTTTAATCGCTCCTTTGATAGAACTTCCATTTCCTAATTTTCTAGTTGGATTTTGTTTGGCTTGGGAACCTACAAAATTCAAATTACACTGGTTTGAATTCATTGACAGATTACTAGCTCATATTGAAACCTCATGGATTCTAGTTTGAAGTAGTCACAAGTCAAAACTATTGTAAAAAGGTGTAGCATAAGTTCTAATGATTAATAGCTTCCAAGTAACAGATGCAACAAATATGTCTTAATTTGTATTGCTATACCCTTTCATGAATGCAAATACATATTCCTCCAAGACCATCAGCTTGGATAACTAGTAAATCACAAGGATTCTTAAGATCAAAGAGCACAAAATGCATGAATTAGCTAAAATGAAAGATACGCAACAAACAAAATTTTACAACTTTCAGAATTTAGTAGTTATCAAGCAACCTATAATCCGTACATCAGGGCCAGCAGTGCTGAAGTTCTGGCCTGTATCAACCAAGTTACAATGCTAACAAAACACCATGCTTAGGCAGGTTGTTCATCCCAACTACATTCAGCATCATGTAGCTAGCTGCAGCACACAATCAGCCATGCACCTAAATTGCTATAGATAAAAGGTTGAAACACCATATGAAACCTGACATGCTGATACTAAAAAAGATTGGATGGATTTAAAGCTTGGATTTTGTCAACCAAACACTTTCAGTACCTCCACCAGCCTTAGGTTCGATGGTCTAGGAATAGACGTGTGTATAACCTAGTCAATTGAGATATGCTGCTATGCAGTTCTATTTGTTTGAAGATGTAATGGATGAAGGGGCAAAGTAATTTAGCACAAATACTTTAAGTTTGCAATTAAGATCGACAATACGAGTCTAAAATTTCAACTTTGATAGGCTTCAGATTCATTAGCAAATAGCTTTAAAGATTGAAAGAAAAAATATTAAGGTTTCAGAATCTGTGGTTTGTAAAACTAACATATACTTACTTAAAACAAAGTAGACTTCAACTCCATGTAAAATTTATCTAAATATTAGAAATAATTTTAATGAGAAAATAATTTCATAACAATTAGACTTGTAATCATAAATACAAGTCCTAAAGTTTAAATCTCATTCAGTTATCAAGTAGGAAATTGTATTATGTAAGATTGGACTATAACTACAGTACTATATGGTAGACCATCTCATTGGCCCTCCATCCATATGAACTAGAAATCTAGTCAATAAGAGGTCAGACTCCTATTTAACAAAGTTGGTTTAGGATAATGCCATATATACAAGCAATATTATCAGCAAAGAACATCTTAAACATATTTTTCAACATACTTGGCTCCAAATCTTCAATTGCAATCAAGTGGAATTATTTGAATGATAAATAAGATCTGTAGAAGACAACAAGGGAATTTAAGTAAAATAAATGTGCAAAGTGGCCCATTGCTTATCTTTAGCATATGAACAGAAATCAAGATAGTTGTAAATTTCTAATATATCAATAATAAATCCAGAAGAATTGTTTCAATACCATTTTGCAAATAAGCATTTTAGTTAAAGTTGATAGACTCCACTTCCTGTAATTCCCACTGAGATTTTGATTAGCTATATCTGAGAGGTCTCCCAAATTGTTAATTGATAAATTATGGTCTTGCAAAACCTTAGCAACATCATTCGTAATGTAAACACCCACCTACAGATGTACCAAGCAATATGCTATGTAGATATATGATGAATGTGAAGATTTAATATGTTTGATTTTTAATTTCAAAGGGTTCTTTGGAACAATAAAGCACCACCTTTAGAGAAGCTGAATCCTCAAGAAGACATTGCAAATTTTTTGGTCCTTGAGAATGAAGAATGTGCAACACAAAGCAATAGTTATTGTCCCCACATATTTGCATAACTGTAGCTTTCGCAGGTGTAGCACCTGCAAATATTAGCAATATTTCTTCATAAACTAGCAAAACCCACTTAATCATATTCTTTGTTGTGGTGTTAAAAGAATGCACAATAGACCAATAAACATAACCATTGATTTTTCAACTGCAAATGATTTATTGGAAAAATTGGTAATCATTCCTTAAATTTTCTCTTAAAGAGGTATAAGAATCATTACGTGCTTAGAAATATGAGTTTTTTTTTTTTTTTTTTCAAAATTAACCATAATGCACAAGATAGCAATGAACCCAAGTTCTCCTTTTTGAATTTTGGCAAATAAACATGCCCTAAAATGATTTCTCATCACTTAACCATTATTAATTTCAAAGTTGTAGTTTCTCTAAGATCGTTGGCTCCTAACTATAAAATTTAAATTTTTTGAGTTTGTTGAATTAAAAGAAAAGGTAACAAGTTCAGAAGAAAGCTTCCACACCTTCAGTTGATCATTATGATTAGAAGTGTTACAAAGAGTGAAAATGTAAGCGACCTACAAATTGCAAAATGAAAGAAAAAAGTGCCATTCAGTTTATTTGAAGGAATGCAAGCTTAGTCATAAGATATGGTGGATATATAAACTAGAAATTTCAAGCAACAGCAACTCAGTGTTCATGCCTTCCTTTGAATGCTCTTAGCGGATATATAAACCTATGAAACTTGCAAAAATGTATAATTTCCCAATTTCTAGGGTTAGAATGCAACTGATACGAATATCACATAAGAGAAAAAGGAGAAAAAGAAAAGAAAAAGAAAAAGAGAACAAAGTAAGTGGCAAATCGAACATTCGATCATCTATGAATTAAAATGAAAAAATAAAAAAATAACCACTTGAGTTAAATTCTATACTTTCAAAATCATATCAAAGAAAAAATAACTTCCCAAACCACATCTATTCTGTTTCTTCAACATCATCCCATAGAAATTATGAGAAGTGAAATGCTTGCAAATATTGCATTTCCATTAAATCGGATCTGTCGATACTTAATCCAAAGAATTTACCTTCTACAATGCCCCCAAAATGCAAAATTTTAAACTTGCACCATTAAATAAAAAATCACTATAACTATAAAAAAATTAAAACAATAAAAGGTAAGGAGGCCAGCATCTACTAGCCCGTCTTGTGACCAACGATGGAGGGGCCAACAGCAACTGGTCTTTTGAGACCCAGCAACAACTGGACTAGACTTACGAGTCCAGATACTGCTAGGTCTTGTGAGTGGGGAGGCCAGTAGCTACTAGCCCCTCCCCCCATCGCTGTTGATGGAGAGGCCAATAGCAACTGGACAATCACGACTCCAGCTGTTGCTAGCTCCAGGTTTTGATGTTGTGGAGGCCAGTGGGCCTTGACGAGGAGCATCTCGCGCAACAAAAGTGCCGATGAGAACATTACAATAGGAGGAAAGTTTTAAATAAAAAAAAGGAATAAGAAGAAAAAAGAAAGATAAGAGAGTGCATGGGAAATGGGTGGGTGGTAATTGAAATTGAAATGCAAATGGGGTAGGAGGGAGTTGAAATTGAAATCTAAATGAGAGTTAGGGCTTAGTCATTTGGCCATCTTTGTTTTTTATATCTTTTATTGTTTTGTATTTTATTATGATAATTTTTATTTAAATATAGTAATTAATTTTTTTAATTTCAAAATTTTTAAATTCAAATTTTGATTATTCACTTATTTGTTATATATGATTTTGGTTCATATCTTGATACTTGGTATTTTTACATACTATATTTTAATATAATTTAAAAAATTTAAATTTTATGATGGCTATTGAATATTGATATTTAGTTTTAGGTATGTAGATTGATAATATTCATCAATAAAAATATTATCTATTATTAATATTTTTGGTTTTAAAATTAATAGAAGTTGTGAGATTTTAGGATTTAGAGTTTAATTTTTATATTTAGATAAATTTTATTAGTTTTCTAAATTAATAATAGTGCAAATCTACAAAATAAAATTATGAAATGATATATTCATCTTAAATTACAGGTATAGAGTATAGCTAGATATTGTGAAACATTTAAAAGTTATTTGTGTGAGTTTATAAGTTTCTCAAAATATTTTATAAGATATTTGGTAGCTTTTAAGATATCAAAAAGTATTTCATAATCTTTTAAGATAAGATCTTATAAAGATTCTAAAATAAGACATTAGAAATTTATAAGCTCTTTTTAAAAAAGTAAGGAGTTTTTAACTTATTTTAAAAATTTTAACAAGCTTGCAGAATTTTAAATATATTAATTATAAAATTATCATTATTAATACCTTATAAGGCCCAAGATCCTATTATCTGAACACTTTGGCTTTGTTCACTTGCATTTTCTAGAAAACTTTTTGGGAGAAAAATTGGAGAAAGTGCCAATTGTTTGTTTTTGTTTTGGGAAAATAAGAAAAAATGTTTGAAAATGAGTTGTTAGTTTGTTAATGTTTTGGTGGATGGACAAATTTTGCCATAAATATCAAATCAGTTACTTTTTTGTAGGGTTTGTAGGAAGAAATTACTTTTTATGTAATATATGTATGCATATTTATAGTTTGATGATGCGTATGTACCGTATATATACACGTAAAGATTGTAGTGAAATGATGTATAATTAATTTAATTCATAATTTATTTTGAAATTTTATATTTTTTTTAAATTATAAATAACAAATGATGTATTAATTTAAAGAAAGCATTCAATAATTAAAATTAAATATATATGAAATCATAATTATATGTTAATATTATTAATATCGACTTTCATTAAAAAGTTATTAAACTATAACATAATTCTAATTTTAATTAAAATGAACTATTTTAACCATTTATTATTACAAATGTATGTGTATATAAAATTTAATTAATTATTTAATACAGATATTCATTAATGATATTTCATTTAACTATCAATTACATATATTTAATATCCTGAGGGATTATATTGAATTAAAAAAAAAAAAACATTTTGTGAAGATTATCCCATTTTGATAGAGTAATAAATTTTCAAATTTGAATTTTCTTAAAAATAATTTTTGGTGCATTTTCTTTGTCAAAATTTTCTATTATCTCAATAAATTTTGAATCTACTAAGATAAGTTCATAAAACTTTTGTATTTTTCTTGAATCTTCAAAGATACAAAAGTGCTCGTTACTAAGTATTATTTCTGTATCTTTCGGGGATTTTTCTCTTGAGAAACCCACTTTGGTTCGAGGAAACATTTAATATAGAATCAATTTGTTAAGATATAATCATCAATTTTTTCAAATGATGACCATGATGAAGTGGATTTGGAAGATTCTTCATTTTGCAATTTTTGTTTGTAAGTTTGTGGATTGATGTGCAATTAATTTAATTCATAATTTACTATTTTCATATTATAATTTCATATTTATGTTATTGGAACACGTGACATTATTTATTAAATTAAAAATATATTATTTAGTTATACCTAAAATTTATTTGACTACACCAGCAATAACTTATTTAAATGTATTATTTAATTATATATTTAATATTTATCTATTTAAATTATAATTTATAAAAATATAATATAATTAGAAAAATTAATTTATTAATTATAAAAATATAATAATTTATTTAGTCAATTAGACAAATAAAATTTATTAATATAATAAGTTGTCTAATTAACTTGAAGTATTATATAATTATTTAATGACTACTTTTGTGATTAAAAAAAAAATCGATCACTAAATTAGTGACCGCTTTTGTGACTTAAGAAAAATTAGTGATGGCTTTTGGGACTCAAGAAATATTGGTCAGTAATTCAATGACCAATTAGTGATCGTTATGTTTAGGGCGACTAATTCCATCACAAATTAGTCACTAACACATTACTAATTTTTTCTAAAATTTCAAATAAAATCGAACATATAGCTGTTACAAATTAATGACACTGGGAGAGGTCACTATTTGGTGGTCACTAAAGTCATTTTTTTGATAATTCATATCTATCTTGGGAGATATGGCCCTCAGTACTTTCAAATTCGAACCATATTCCTATTGTTGTGAATTTTGACACTATATAGCTTATTCTTAATCATCCGGTAGGTCGTAAGTTTAAATTTGAAGCCTAGTGGGTAAAGAAACTTGAATGTGATAACGTGGTAGCTCAAGCATGGGCTTCAACAAGACATCACGACGTGAGACGCGATGCTGCTGATGCCACCCAAAAATGTCGAGTTGGACTTCTAAAGTGGACCAAGAATAATAATTGTTCCATGAAACACTGTATTGGTGAGCTTAGAGGTCAAATTCAGAGGCTATCTCGTGGAATTGTAAAATTGTAAATACAGATACTAAGAACAAAGTCTGGAGTCTTAGGCAGGAATTGGAAACTTTGTTGGATAGTGAATCTCTCATGTGGCAGCATAAGGTCAAAATGCTTTGGATGAATAGGTACAACTGGATTTCTGGATTGAGGAATGTAGCCGGCCAATGGTGTGAATCCAAAGAGGAAATTGACAGTTTAGTATTCAGCTACTTCAAGGACTTAAATGAGTCAGGTTACCCCCCGAAAGAAGAGTTAAGTTTTGTTCTTGGTTGTGTGGGGCCGAAGGTTGATGATCAGATGAATGCAAAATTGTTGGAATACAAAAGAGGAAGTTACACACGCTTTATTCCATATGACTTCTTTGAAATCTCCAGGTCCGGATGGGATTTCAGCTATATTCTATCAGAAATATTGGGACATTGTTGGAGAGGATATTATAACTTTGGTCCTAAGTTTCTTAAATGACGGAAAGTTTGATGCAAAGTTCAATTATACACACATCATACTGATTCCAAAAACATCAAGGCCAGATTATGTGACACAATTCAGTCCCATCAGTTCAAGCAATGTTGTTTATAAAATTGCATCAAGACCACTGTTAATCATCTAAAGCCGTTCATGGACTCTATTGTTGCGGAATCTTGGTCTGTATTTGTTGCATCTTGCCTCATTACGGATAATGTTTTAGTGGCATTAGAAATCAATCATCACCTAAAAAGAAAACAGCAGGGGAAAATAGGGTGTTTGGCTCTTAAACTCGATATGCGAAAAGCATATGACAAGGTTGAGTGGATTTTCTTGCGCGGAATGTTGTGTAAGTTGGGTTCGCAGATCAGTTTGTTAACCTACCGATGACGTGTGGAGATAGTATCCTATTCACCTGTGATTGATGGCCAACAAATTGGATATTTCCACCCGACTAGAGAATTACGTCAAGGGGATCCATTATCCCCGTATTTATTCTTATTCTGCATAGAGGCTCTTACATCCCTGATTAGAAAAAAGGAGAAAGAAAGTGGTAGAGGCTTCTCACAAAACCAAATCTCTTATTTTCAAAAGTGTTCAAAACAAAATACTTTCCTGATTGTGAGGTCATTCATGCATCTCGTGGTTCTAATATCTCTTTCTCTTGGATATGTATCTGGGAATTGTTACAACTGCTTAGAGAGGGACGTTGATGGAGGATTGGAAATGGTTTATCCATCCGCAATTGGATGGATAAATGGTTGCCTTGTGAAACTTCTTTTCGTGTATTTTCTCCACCACGCTGTTTGCCCATTGATGCTACTGTATCTCATTTAATTGACACAGATTTAGGATTGTGGAAGAGGAATCTCATTGATTCAATTTTTCTTGAATCCGAGAATAACATAATGCAGGCAATACCACTCGGTAGTCATACAAAAGAAGATAAACTTGTCTAGCACTATATCAAATCTGGAGTATTATTTGTTCAATTAGCCTATCATCTAGCGGTCTCGATACGAGATTGTAATTTCACTGCAGTGCGAGAATCTTCAAGCAGGCATGGTGATGGTGACTACCAATTTATTTGGACCTGTAAAGTCCCACCAAAGGTTCAACACTTTGTTTGGCGTATGTTTAGAAGTTTTCTTCCCACAAACTCAGCTCTTAAGCATAAGAATTTGTTGTCTAATCCATGCCGTGATATTTGGGAAAATATGGAAGAGAATATTTTGCATTGCTTTTGGTATTGCCATTTTGCTCGGCAGGTATGGGCTTTGTTGAACATCCCGGTATCGAAGGTGACTTCTTGGTGGATTCTATGATAGACTGGTTGAGAACCTTGCATGAATGCTTGGATACTGACACATTTCAGTACTTCTTGGTTCTGTGTTGGACTTTGGGTATAGGAGAAAAGAGGCAAATATGGTGAGGGCATTTGGTCTCCGCAAGAAGTAATTAGTTTTGCTCAAATCATACCTTGAATGCTTTAAAAATGCTAACTGGATTGTGCTGTCTAGTGCCCGCATTCATAGTTCTTCTATTTGGTCACCTCCGTCAGAGGGTCAAGTGAAGATCAAACTTTGATGCGGCATGTTTTAAGGCGTCAAATTTCATTGGTATTGAAGTCATGGTCTGCCGGAACGCCGATTAATCGGCCGGAACAGGCATTCTGGAATTGGAACGGACGCCGGCGTTCCGTTGTTCCAGTGGGAAACGGTTGTGACTTGGAACCGTTGCACTAGACTGATAAATCGGTTGCAATGGCGCGACATTCTGATTTATCGCGCCATTCCAACCGATTTATCGGCTTGAAGCAGTATTTATCGCGGTCGAAATAGAATTTCAGTCTGGAATGATAGTATTTTGAAGGATGATCGTGGTGGCTGGATGGCTGTCTGTGGGAGTTTGGTGGCGTTGAATAGAGAGATTGGAATAAGGTGATTGGAAATAGGGGAGCCAGGGAGATGGTGGTGGCGGGATGGTTGCTAGCAGGAGGTTTGGTGGCTTTGGATGGTGAGATCGGAATGGGTGCTTGGAAATAGGGGAGGTAGGGAAGACGACGATCTTTTGGTTTCTTTTCTTCTTTTTTAATCAAATTTTATATATTGTCTTAATTATTTACAAATTACATTTAGATGTTTATTCTAGTTTTTAAATATATAGTTCAATATTAATTCAAAATATAATAAATTTGTATTTTTAAATATTTTTTTTGCTATATGTAAATTTAAAATTTCAATTTATAAAAGAATAAGAATATATAACAAATTAACACATAACATGTCTTCTTTTTTGTTTATTTTAACAAAAAGTTAAATCACAATAAGAAAAATATATTACTTAATAAATTATAATTTATATAGAATGACGGAAAAATTTTAATTATTTGTTTACTTGTCAAAAAATTGAAAATCATTACAATTAGTTCCCAAAATATTTTTATATTAAAATATTTCATCAAAAATGCGCTAAAGAATGTTACAAAAATTTTGTGCATTATTATCTACACTTGCTATTAGTAATGTTATAATTTTATTCTATCAAATTCACTTTCATTGTATTGTTGAATAATAGAATGAAGAATTTAAAAAACATTATCTTCAATACTGTTATATTTCATCTTTATGAAATCTAAATCAATTTATAATGTATAAAATTATTACTATTTAGTATAAATATTATTAGACATTTTTATGTGTTTCAATATTTTTTGAATTTTTTCTGAAATTTTTTGATGCTTTAAATCACAAAATGTTTGGAACATTCACAACTGTTCCATGACATTACAATGAAATTGGAATGATAGTTCCCATGCCATTCTCTATGACCGTTCCTGCAAATCATGATTGGAGTTGTGGTCCGTGATGCTAGAGGACATGGTCTAGCCTGGTTATCCAAGGTACTGTTTATGCTGGTTGTGCCGGAAGTTGTCGAAGCACTAGTTGCGAAGGTTGCTTTTGAATTATGCAAAAATAATGAGTGGCCGAACGTTTTGATTGAAGGAGATTGTCCTAGTGTTATTAAGTCGCTCAAGGCAGAAACAGAGATGTTTTCTTCTATTGTTCCTATAATTTTGGATGCTACATGTTCTTTGGATTACTCAAGTTCTTTATAGTTTATTCATGTTAGGCAAAATGCAAGTAGACGCAACTGATGTACTCGTTCAAGCTCTTGCTCTGAATTCTATCTAATGCCATTTTACCGCTCTCCCCGCCCCCCCAGAAAAAAGATTAATTGATAGAATAATTTAATTAGGTTTCACCAACTTATACTTAAAATTGGATTTCAACAATTTTTTAACGGATTGATATGAATTGGGTTTTATTAAAAAATTGGGTTCATATTAATTTATAAAATAAAAAAAATTGGGCTTCCCTAACTTATTTTTAAAAATTGGGCTTCACCAATATTTCAGTGAATTTTGTTAAAAGATAAAACCAATTTTGCTTCACCAAGTTATCTTTGGAATTGGGTTTCAGCAAGGTTAAAAACGAATATTAAATAGATCGAATACACTGCATTTGTATTCATATCCGTTTAAGTTTATAATATCCATATCCATTCCTGTATCCAACCAATATTTATATAATAACATCCAAATCCATATATGTTTGATATTAACTGAATTTAGATATATTCATATCCGATTATAATTATTAGGATACCCCAACTTATTGTTAAAAATTGGGCTTCACCAATATTTCTTTGAATTGATATGAATTGAGTTTTGTTAAAAGATAATCTAATTTTGCTTCACCAAGTTATCTTTAGAATTGGGTTTCACCATGGCTAGAAACGGATATTAAACATATTGAATATAATATATTTGTATTCATATCCGTTTAAGTTTATAATATCTATATCTGTTTTCATATCCAAAGAATATTTATATAATAATATCCAAATCCATATCCATTTGATATTAACTGAATTTAGATATATTCATATCTGATTATAATTATTATGATGCATTCATTTTTTAATATTTGAATATCCATTTATAAATATTCATTTATAAAAATTCAAATATCCGAATCTATTAACTTATAATAAAATGCATATCTTTTGCTTCTTTCCTTTTTATTTTATTTTAATAATAATGATTTTATGTTTAAAATTTAAATCTTTATTTAATTATAATAATTAATTTTTTTAATTTGAAAATTTTTAAAATTTAAATTTAAAATTTAATTACTCACTAGTTTGTTATAAATGACTTTGATTCATATTTGATATTTAATATTTTTGCATATTATATTTTAATATAATTTAAAGACAACTGGATTTTGTGATGGTTATTGGATATCGACATTTAGTTTTAGATATGTAGATATTAATAATGTTATCAATAAAAATATTCTCCACTATTAATATTATGAGGTTTAAAGTTTATAGAGTTGTGGGATTTTAGGATTTATAGTTTAAGTTTTATGTTTAGATAAAATTTATTTGTTCTCTAAATATATAATACCACAAGTCTATAAAATAAAATTATGAATTGATATATTTATATTATATTATATGTATAGAGTAAAGCTAGATATTTTAAAACATTTGATATTACAATTTCAGAATTGATTATTCCAAATTTAATTAATTCTTTCTAATTAATAATTGGCTTTATAATTAATTAATTTAATAAAATAACAATAATATAAATTAATCATAAAATCAAGGAATAATAACTTTATATTGATTAACCTTATCGATCATATATTGATTTCTCAATTTTTTCTTGATTTAGTATTATTTAATTATTATTAATATTGTATATTAATTCTTCATAAGTCCTTAATTGCTTTTATTTTATTAATTCTTTAATTCGTAATTTACACTTATATTTATTTATATTTAAATTATGAGATTTTATATTGAAAAAATAAAAACAATTTATTAAGCCTATGATAATTTTAAATTATTATTTATACATTAAAATATACAAAATATTAGAATATAATTATATATAGTTATTTTTAAATATTATTTATTGGATGCAGATAACATATTTAATTAAATTATGGATAATTAGATATATAAATGGCTATATCCAAAAGATATATATTTGGAGTGGATATTAAATGAATTGGATATACAATTACTATATTCGTATCTGTTTATAATCGAATACTTGCTAATAAATATTAATAATATCCACTTTAAACAGATGTGAATAATACACCATATAAATGAATTTAGATGCACCGATTGGTTGATAGTCCAGTGGCACAAAGTCTCCCTTATTATGTGGGAGGTTTCATGCTCAACCCGAATGAACGCCGTATGTGTGCCTATTGGTTATGGTTTTGTTGAATTTGTACTTTCATCTTATTGATTTCATAACTGAATATATAGTCTGGTTGCAAAGGATACTCTCTATTATTTGTAACGTTATCTCAACAAAAAAAATATGCTCTATCGCTTTTTTCTAAAAAAAAAAAGAAAATTGAATGCAAAAAATTAACGAATTTTCAAATATTTATTTATGGCCCTAGGCTTCACCAATTTTTCGGTTAAATGATGTGGGCTTTGTTTGAAGACTGGACTTCACATTTAAGTTGTAGAATAATTTAATTGTGTTTTCCCAACTTATAAAACTTAGGCTCGGCCAACTTTTAGAGAATCAATATGAATTGCACATTGTTAAAAAATTGGGCTTTACATTAATTTACTGAATTGACTAATTAGCTTTGTCAATTTATTTTTAAGAGTTTAACTTCACCAATTTTTTTACTGGATTGTGAACTGTGATGAATTGGGCTTCATCAATTCTTTAGTGAATTCTGAATTGGTACTACCTTTTCTGCTTACTAAATCAACATAACAATGTATTTTCATTCCCACAAAAAATTTCCTGAGTCCAGAATTTGACTCCACAGCAACGGCAACTTTTTTTTGTATTTTTTTTGTATTTTTTTTGCAATTTTTAATAACAATGTAATTTAGTTCCTCCAGATTTTTGTTCCCTCCAAAATTTGACCCCATCTAAATGATAACAATTTTGTTTGTTATTGATTCTACATAACAATTACTATAATTCATTACAAAAATTTAATTCCCTCCAATTTTTTGATTCCTTCAAAAGTTTAATTAGCTTATCCCTCCATTTGGTATATAAATATTATGTATAAAATTTATTTTCTTTATCTTATATTACAAGACGAATTAGGATGTATAAATTTAGGGGGATTAAGAATTCAATTTTTTTCCTTAAGTATAGTTTATCATAATATTGTTTTTGATAGGTAAAGCCTTAGAGAAATTATTTATAAATTTTATAAAACTTTAGTCTTTCTACATATTTAAATCATTTGATTTTAAAACTCCAAATCTTCTCTACTACAAATATATATACATCTAAAATTGAAGAAACATATTTATCCAAAAATTATAATTTATAAATATTAAAATAATCATGCATTTAAAATTAATTTAAAGTATATATTAAAAGAGTTAATTTATTAATGTCTCAATTTAATAAGTCAAGAATTGAAAAAAGAATAGTTGTTGGATTTTTTAGAGTGAAAAATTTATAAAAGTAAAATAAATATGATTATGATGCTCTTTTTATGAATTCCTAGATGTTGTTTCATTCATCAATAGTTCGCTTAAATAAATGGAAAGTACTTAGCAAATGCCATATTTCTTTTATTTTTTTTGTTTTTAACAGTCAAGTACAAACTTTATTGTCTATCTATATAGGAACATACGACATATTATTATCAGTAATATTATGAATGTTTTATGTCGCTTAAATCATTTCTATCATTATTACTATTTATTTATTTTTTAATTTATACATACGCACATCAGAAGTTCGTTAGAACTCGAACTCTTGATGACCTCCCATATTATGTAGGAGACTTATGCCACTAGACCACAAGCCATTCGACTTATTACTATCCACTTAAATAGGAGTCTATAAGTTATAATTATATGTATAATTTCTTTATTCATGGCTCAAGTTGAATGAGAGACTAATATGAGAGGAAGTAGGAAAAATAAGTAATGTAAACTACTATATGGTTATAGGGTAGGGTTGTATAAATTTTGATTTTTGATTTAGAAAAATAGGTTAAGCTTAATTTAGGCTTGGCTATGATATTTATTATTTGGCTTAGAAACCTCAATAGTTGAATTTTAACAATGTCTAGGAAGTGTGTTTGATTACTTAAGCTAATCGTTAATACTGTAAGCTCAATCTAGACTTTTATTCTGAATACGTAATCTCTGTAAATTTCCTATGCTCAATTGTTGTAATATAGTTAAAACTTTGAATTGTAGTATAATATACTGAGGTGCATCTCCATCAGATTGTCAGACCAATTACAATAAAATTGTATTTTAAATTATAATTCATATCCATCAAATTTTACGATTAAAAATTAAACATTGATAGTAATGATAATTTTCACAAATAAACAAAAAAATCCTGAAACTTATCTAAAGTTAAATAAAGTAAATTTTTGAATCTTATTATTTATAAAAAAGCTCATTTAAAGAAAACAAATTATATTTAGTAAAGAATATAGAAAGACGCCCCGGGTTAGAAAAAGCAGAAGAAAAGATTTTTCTCCCTAAATTTTCAGGGCGCTCGTCTTGTGAAATTGTTTCTTTCCTTCTGCTTTTCCTTTTCTTTTCACATTTAAGCTGCGAGTTTTATGAGTTCTGCTTTTTGATAAAAGGGTTAGTTGAGTACCACACATGAAAAACACGTCGTTGTGGAAAAAAGGATCGTCTCATTTGCCAGATTAAGGCAACCTAGACCGAATTTAAGAACATTGTACTAGGAAATAGGGTTTCGGGAGTACAACAAAATCCTAATGACAGGCCAAATAGTTGTTTGCTCCTAATAGAAAATATGACAAATAATTTTATTTATATCAAAACAGTGAAAACTTCTTTATTATAAATAAATTTGAAACAAAATGCCTTGTTACCTATAAACTAACAAAGTTAAAATTTCATTACAAAAAGTTTAAATGACGAAAAGATATTGTTACAAACACCCAGAGAAGATGCTGGCTTGTATTACAAATAAATATAGGTAACAAAATTTGTTGTATTTTATTAGAAAGAATTAAAATGGCCAGAAATATCATTACTTAAAATTGTTTTGATGTAACAATATTATAACTTATAACTATTACAATATGGAAACCATATATTTAGTGGTGGAAACATAGTGTCCAGTAAGAACAATATTATGTACAACATGCACTCCAAAAGCATTATCCAACATTAACACTATGCAGTGAGAATGTCATCCTATACAACATCATTCAAAAATATCATCCAACATTATCTGCAGTGAGAACACCATCACGAACAATATCAACACACTAATTCGAGAACATCCAACGTAAAATCTCAATCTACTCCCAAATTAAACATCATCATATCTTGTTAAATTAAAAAACATCCAACAAAAGTTCACACACCACCCTAAACTTTAATTTGCAAAATAAGTGTTGTTTCCCAAGCAAGATATTGACAAGAAAGCAAAATAATGAATTAAAGGAATTAGTTTTTGCAGAGAAGTTTGTGTCCAGGACAACAAAATAACAATTAATTTAGCAAAGAAGAGCAATTTCCATATCAGGTTACTCGAAAGTTAGGTAACAAATAAATTAGTTACCATACTTAATCTATAATGATTAAAACACAACTGTCACCATTACATGAATTTTTGTGATGGTACATTTTATCACCATTGTTGTTTAAGGTAACTAGAAGACTTTTGTCACTTATAGAACTGGTAGCAAAGGGCAAAATTTCATTATCTTTTACTATTGGTGATGGACTTTAGCTCACTAACCACTAGCAACAAAAATTTCATTCCCAAATACTATAATAACGAATTTCTTATGTATGTTAATGAAATATTTTGTCATAATTTGTGTAATTTGTTGTAAAAGACCTCACTCAATTATCATTAGTCTATGCTAGTAGCTTCTACTTGTCCATACCAATGAGTCCATATAGTTCACATTACATATTGTGGAAGAGAGCTATCTCCTAATTATCATATGCCCAATTGGCCAACAAGTTTATGTACTATTGAATTTGTGAAGGATTGTATGAATTTCTTGATCTGCATCAAAATATGTTGTTGATGCCAAGAGCATTATTTATTGTTTTCAGTCGCATATATCACCACCATAGCTTTTAATTCAACCCAGACATTGTTGATCCCTCTCTAAACACATATTGGAAGACCTTGTGGTACCATTGAGACTTTGGTACTTGTCCCAAACATTTGTAGAAGGCAAACACTACATCACATTGAGAATTTCTAAGAATTCCTTTTGCCATACCCAAGCTTGGGTTTCCTCTTGATGTACCATCCATACTCAACTTCATCTAACTCATTGATTGTGCTACTCATTAAACTAGTTTATTTCATTGCTTTGATGATTGACTACATAATGAAGAAATCAAGACGTGTAGCTATATTATAATCTCTTCGCCAAAATTCACTCTTGAAGCCATTCCTTGCATAGATAAAAGAAAGCCTATGCATCACCTTTTAGATTATGGTATGCACCTCAAAATTATGTTGTCTATGTTTGGCAACATTCCATGACACCCAAATGAACCAAAGAAAAAGCATTGGGACCCACACCTAGACATGTTCTCAAGCTGAAATAATTATCGAAAATCTCCAATATTGAATCATAGAGGCAACTTTTTGTTGTGTTTGATGATTGAGTTCGGAGGATAATTCAAAAGTGATGCCAAACCTCCATCACGTTGTCACTTTATAGGGAGAATTGCAAATTTAGTCCGTTAACTATTACCTCTTTTGATTTCACTTCATTTTGTTATGGGGTTAGCACATTTGGTCCATTTTCCTAAAAATATTTTCACATTTAGTCCAATTGTTCACAAATTTAGTCCATCGAGCTCAATTTTTTGGATTTGGGCTAGTTGATTGCATAGTCAGCTTCAATTGGGCCCAAAATTTAGGCATCCTTTAACATGTGTCACTAATCTCCACATCAGCATCCAGATAAGTAGCCATGTCATTAAAAATAATTAGAAAATGAAAATGAGAAATGAACGAAAACAAGTAAAGAAACCAAACATAATTAAAAATAAAAAAAGGAAAAACATTGAAAGTGCTAAAAGCTTAAAAAAATCTCTCTTGCCTTTTTCTCACCTCTCTACCCCCCTCTTCATTGTTCATTTTTCTCCCCAGAATCCTTCTCCACCTTTCTTGTTCCCCTTTTTTTTGTTTTGCCATTTTTTCGCACATGCCTTCTTCTTCTTCAACTTCATCAGCATCGGTGAGGCCCTTTCAATACTTTTCTAGTAACAAATGTCAAGTGAAGACCTCCTAGGTAGACCAAAAGCCTGGTGGAAGATTTATGTCTTGCCCAAAATACAAGGCAAGTATGAATTTTTTGAATGGGTTTCTTTATTTTTGCTTCACATTTGGATTTTTACTTAAAAATGGGGTTGATTTTTTTATTTTCAGACAAGTGGGTGCAGGTTCTTTGAATGGGTTGACCTATCCATGTGTGCAAGGTCAAGAAGTATAAGCCCATGTCTCCTATGGAAAATAAATGATTTGGAGGCTAAGAATGCAAGATTGAGAGGCATGGATTGAATTGGAGAATTGTTTGCAAGATCTTAGTTTTTATTGTTGCTATCTTTTGGGCAATAGTATGTATATAGACCATGTAAGCTATTTGGATGGGTTGGATTAACTGCAGCAGGAGAGAATAGACATTTTGACCTCTTTTTCAAAATCTTTTGCTATGTATTTTGAGTAGGCAAGTTTGAGCTTTGGGGTAGTAGACTCACTGCAATCGGCTGTAATTGACTTTCTATGTTAGGACTTGTTTATTATATTAAATGTATTTGGCTGTACTGGTATTTTTTCCCCATTGTAACTTTGTTTTAAGATTTTGTATGAGGTATGTGGGGGACTAGCTAGTGAAGAACAACATTCATGAATATTAATGGTGGTTACGTATGATCAATTGCTCTAAAATGTTGGAACAAGTAAGATATGTAATATCCAGAAGTTTACTAATAATGTTGGATGTAATATTACAAGTTTACTAATAAACTAAACACTAAGCTAAGTTGTAGTAAATAAACTACAAATGCAATCTATATGCAGTAAATTGGCAACAATTCCATAATTGCATTAAAGATGTCAAAGTCATACAAAACACCAAGTTTGTTATAGAATTTAGACATAACAATTGCAATTTGCATCCCTATTTTCCCAAAATATGTCTAGTAAGTGACTCCAAACTAAAAGAAAGATGGCACCTACACCTTTAAATCCTTAACAAGTTTCATGTCTTATAATCTTGACAAAAAAACAATAATAACTTGAAACCACAAAAGTTCATTATTTTAAGTACATATTCCACCCCAAAAATAAGTTGGCATATTTTCACTTCTTCTTTTGCAATGTGCTCTTCTTCCTTTGCAGTTTGTCCATAGCTTTATACATCTTAATTCGGTGGACGAACTTCTTCCCTTGTGTGGTGATCACAATGCTTCCGCTTTGTGACATTTGAAGTTGTTGGTACATAGATGATCCTCGTATGTTTTTTGAAACTAGTTTTTTAGGTGGAAAACCACTTATGTCATGAGGGGGGTTTGGCATTGATCCTTACCTGTATATTACCAAAACAAGAGCTTGATTACAATAATGATTACAATTAATAATCAAAGCCCAAAACAAAAAAAGAGACAAGAACCTTCTCATTAACCAAGCTATGCAAAGAAATTAATAGCAATTAAAATACAACCAAAAACAAAATATTGACCAAAATAGCTATTGTATACTCATGTCATTTGGCCCGAATGTAGGGGATCTCCAATTCTTCTAACTGAGTGAGTTGCTTTAGTTTCAAAGGTAAGTGTTTCAGCTCCAAAATGCCACCCCTATCCACCATGGTAGCAAGCTTGGTAAGACTATCTGCCACTTGATTACCCTCCCTAAAGGTATGCTCAAATGTGACCGAAAGGTTCCTGACATGATTCCTAATGCAAGAGATTAGATTTGCAAGGGTCTAATGGTGATGCTTAGCCTCAAGAATTAAGTGAATAGAAATTTTAACATCAAGCTCCACAAGAATATTTGAGAGTCCCCTCTTTATACAAAGGTTAAGGCCATACTTAACGACGTAAAACTTTGAATAGATGTTAGTAACATTACCCAGTGGTTGGTAAAAATCCAAAATAACACCACCCTTATTATCCTTAAGAATACCTCCCCCACCCATCACCTTATGATTTCCACAAGAGGATTTATCCATGTTGAGCTTAAGAGAACCTAGAGGAGGTTTTACCTAAGTAACTACCCTACAAATGCTTCTTGGTGGAGGATCAAAGGAGTGCCTAAAATGAGATACAACCAATCTATCCCCTTTCCATGAGTCATCATTAAGGATCCCAACTTTAGTCATCATGAAAATATCCTCCAAATAATTTTGCTAGCTGAGACCGAGAGGTTTCTATGCCTTTAGTCATTCTGCCTACACTAAGTAAACCAATAGATCAAGGAGAGAATGATGAACCTTATATAGGTGAAATTAGGTGGAGGATCACTATTCTGCCATGCTAGGATGAGTGAGCATACTCATTTGAGGATCACTATTCTGCCATGCTAGGATGAGTGAGCATACTCATTTAGTATCAGAGGGTAAAAGTTAAATAGTTAGCTGAAATGGTTCCAAATTTTTGAGACAAAAGGGCAAGCGGTGAATAAATGATGGGCACTTTTGTGGCTATACAAAAGGTAGATTTAGATGTGAGAAAGATCCCCTTCCTTAACAGTCTCTCCTTACTGGGATAAGATCATGTATTAGACACCAAATAAAAATAGAGATAGTTGGTGTTATAATAGAATTCCAGCAGTAATAGCTCAAAACCTGTTCAACCTTATAGTTTCTCACATAATTCCAAGTTAGTTTAGTGTTGAATGTGCCATTTTGTGATAGTTTCTAGTACAGCCTATCATAGGCCCCTTGAAGAATGGGAATACAAACAATCCAATCAACAATGTTTGTTGCAATCACATTCTCCAATTTAGTTCTACCCCATCTATCATCAACCCAAAATTCATTCACCAGAGGATTATCCTTAATATCCAATCAAAGTTTCAAGTTATGAAGGGAGTCCTCAAACCAAGAATCATGCCAAAATGAATTTTACCATCTCCTAAGTTCCAGAAAATATTCTATTCGGCCAAGTCTTTAATGTTGCACAGTCTTTTCTTTTCCAAATAGAGGAGTTATGTGGAGAAAACTTGATCAAAGATGGATGCTTTTTACCACAATATTTAGCCCACATATAATCTGCCCACAAGGAGTTTCTAGACCTGAACCGCTACCAAAATTTGAGGGTGAAGACCTTTACTAAGTCATGCAAATTTCTCAAATTAAGACCCCCTTCTTCAAATGGGAAACACATTTTGTCCCAAGAACACCAATAGATTTTCTTTTTATCATGTATAGAACCCCATAGGTATTGATTGAAAAGTCTTTCCAACTTTTTGATCACATTTTTCAAAAGGTTCAACACTTGTAAAATATGTAGAGGTATAGAAATTAATGTGCTTTTTATCAAAGTAACTCTCCCTTATATCATAATTTTAGAGTGCTCCTATCCAAGAAGCTTTCTTTTGATTTTAGCAAAGATAGAATCATACATAACCACCGCCTACTTTTCTTTGTGTACAAGAGCCCCAAGATAAATGAATGGCAAACTTTCATTGGAATATCCAAAAGTTTCCTCGGTATGCTTATTCAAAGAAAGTTCCCCTTTGTAGAAAATAAAAGAACTTTTAGATGGACTCAGAAGTTACCCTGAGGCATCCTTATGCTTGGATAAGAAATATTTAATCAACTAAAAATTTTTAGTTTTGGCCTTAGTAAAAATCATGGAATCATCTGCATAGGCTAAATGAATGATCTTCAAACCCGCCCAATGTTGAAATAGAGCCCCCTATGTTGATCAAATAGAGAATTCAAGCCTCTAGAGAAAAGTTTTGCAAATATAATAAAGAGACACGGTGATAGAGGATCCCCCTAGAAGACCGCGGCTAAATTTGAAGAAACTTACTACACACCCATTAATTAACATCGAGAACCAACAATTGGAGATCAGGTATTGAACCAAAGAAATCCATTGCAATGGGAATCCAAATTTAGAAAGAGCAACCAATAAGACTTGCTAATTGACTTGATCATAAGCTTTTTGCATGTCCAACTTCAAGATCACATTCATCGTATTTCTACCAAGTTCGTGGACAGTCTCTTGAGCAAGAAGAATGTCATAAAAAATAAGCTTATCTTTCACAAAGGCCCTTTGGTTAGGAGAGATAATCAAAGGAAGGAAATTAGAGAGTCTATGAACCATAATCTTAGATAGGATTTTGCAAGAAGTATTGCATAAGCTTATTGGTCTGAACTCCTTCCAAGATAAGGGTGCCTCAACTTTGGAAATAAATGTAATGGTAGTAGTTGAGAAGCCACAAGTGACCTCAGAACTATTAAAGAAGTCTAAAACTACACCCAAAACATCTTCAAAAATAGTATCCCAGTAAGACTGAAAAAATTGAGCCCCAAACCCATCTGGGCTAGCCATGCTATTTACGGAGATACTAAAAATGGCCTTTTTAACCTCAACTAAGGATGGTGTATTTAAGAGGATACTAAAATCCTAATTCTCTAATAGATTTGAGATACAGTCTAAAAGGTTAACAGATGGGTCACCCTCCTTGCCCATGAGAAACCCCTCAAAAAATTAAAATGTTGACTATTTAAGCTCTGCCAGATTGGTGATGTAGGTGCTATTATCTTGGATCTCATGGATCTTAGCCTTAATTTATCTCCTCTTTGCTAGACTATTAAAGAATTTAGTGTTTCTTTCCCGCCCCCGATAACCCACGTATGGCGGTTTTTTGCTTCTAAAAGTCCTCATTCATATCTAAAGCCAAAGCAAGGAGTGCATTAGATATTTTCATCTGGATAAGATTATATTAGAAGGGGTCTTTATCAAACCTTTCCTTGGCCATAGCAGCAGAGTTCTAGGCATCTGTCACCTTAGAAGATATATTACCAAACACCTCTTTATTCCAAGTTTCGAGAGTGTTCTTCAATCTAAAGAATTTCAAGAAGAGACACACCATCCCTTTTTTATACATGGGAGCATTCTAGCAATTCTAAACCACATTTTGAAAATCACTATATCTAATCCACATATTTTGAAATTGAAAGATGGACAGGGTTGAGCCAAAGGAGACCACAATAAATGAGAAAAGTAAGGGGTGGTGATCTAAAAAGCATCTTGGAATATGGGAAACCTTAGTGGAGCCAAAATAGTCAATCTAATCTGCTGAGTAGAAGACACGATCTAGATGCTTTCGTATAGAATGACTGACCCAAGTGAACGGCGAACCTACAAATCCCACATCCTCAAGATTGCAATCTAAAACCATGTTGCCAAAATCTTTCATACCTCCAACATTTGGATTGGCCCCCCCTTTACGTTCATTAGCCTCCAAAATAATATTAAAGTCTCCACCAACAATCTATGAAAGATTGGTGGAAGCAATATACCTTAGAGAATCCCATAAAAACTTTCTCTCTTTCCTAGTGCATTTGGCATAGAAAATTGAACAAACAATAGGTGATGGTCGTGAAGCACAACTGATTTCAAAGTGGAGCACCTGTTCCATATCTAAAACAACATTTACATCCAACAAGCTATCAAAAATACGCCATATCTTGTTGTTACAATTCACAATGCCACGGTGAAGTCCCAATTATCTAGGCATGAAATTATCATCCAGCTAAATAAGAGGTTCACAAAGAGCAACAGATTTCACATTGTGTTCTCGAATGAGATTATGGACATCTCATTGGGAATTTTAATTAACCATACCTCGAACATTCCAAAAAAAATTATTTATTTAAGGAGAGGCGTAGGGTATTTTGATTTTTTTGGTTTTTTGGGTTCAAAGGGGTTCATAATTTTATGTTTGGGCTGAGAAGGAAAACCTCCTTTAGATTTGGACTTAGACTCAAGCTTTTTTCTTTGGCATAATGAATAATGTCCACAAGGAGGTCAAAAGGGGCTTCTGGGAGAGAAGCTAAATTTGGGGAAGGCACGGTAGGAGAATTAGGATAGAAGTAAGTTTTTTAAGTTTAGTTTTGGATTTATTTTTGGGTGGAGGGCTAGAAGGACCATCTAAAAACTTAGCCTCAAGAGACAAAGGCTGGTCCAAAGATGGGGATGGTAAGTCTATAGAATTTGGGGGGTTGACCACTAACACCATGGTATTAGGAAAGCCTAAGGTAGGGCATAAACCATCACCTTCCTCATCTATCCTCGAGCAACTAAATGTAGAAAAAACAGTGCCATCGACAGTACACTCATCATGCTTAACAACATTAGAAGGAATTTCCTTATCATTTTGTAAAGCATCAAATTTGTTACTGACCTCAACATTTGGTAGACCATGGGTGCCTATCGAGCTGCTAGGATAGTCTTCCTCATTATTCACTTGGAGAATTCCTTTCCCTTTATCTAGATTTTGCTTGCTATTGAAAATTTTCCTCTGTATCGACTTAGGAGCATTCCCGTTGATGTAGCATGAAAGTGTATCATAGCTTGTGTGCTTACAATGCCCACAATACTTTGGCATCTTCTCATACACCACTTTAATAGTAACCAAAGAATTTCCCTAAACAATCTCCAATTCCTTGTGAGAAGGCTTAGTAAGGTCCAATTCAACGCACCTTTGAACTTCATTTGCTTGCTTTTTCCTCTTGGAGATCTATTGAGGGGAATATTGTCTTCACCCCTAAATGGAACCTACATAACCATTACAAGGTTAGTCACATGAGTCTCAAGATTTATATACATTTAATTTGATTACCTTTGAGGCTTTTCTTGTAGATTTCCTAAAAGCACCTATAGAAGCTGCCCTCAAACTTGGCATGACATACATTAGATACATCATCTTAGTTAATGCATTAGAAAGATCTTAAAATGTACTATTGACTTAAAAGCTTGGCATGACTTAAATTAGCTCATGCCATTTACCTTTTCCTATAGTAGCTCACTTAGTACACCACCATCTTGAATGCCACTTATTGAATCAACCTTTTTTTTCTCCTAAGTGAATGAACATAGCACATGTTAGCAAGATAGGAAAGTAAATGCTAAAGATAATAACAAAATGCAAACCTTGTCCTATTTTACACCAATCTCTTGATGAATGTCACCATGTGAACCAACCTTTTGATAGCCTTTTCTTTGAGCCTAAAAACATAAAGACATAAAATGAGGAGACAACAACTCATAAAAATAATAGAACAAATGATAGTGTATTTTGAATAGAACCAAACATTCTAGTTACTTATTGTAGTTTGCTAGGCTTTATTACTAACAACCTGTTCCAAGGCCTCTTAATCAACAGTCAAGTCTATAATAGGATCTTCTAATGGATTTGACTTCAAAGGACACTTCTTTTGGTTGTGTTTTGATTGCTTGCAAAGAGTACACTTCAAGCCTTTAATTCGTTTCTTCAATTTGGTAGGTTGTTCTATACCTTCAGGCCTCTTTTTGCTCTTCATAGTAGGTTCCTTAGTTCCCTTTCTTTTTATCGTAATAGGCCTTCCTTTGTTCTTTAAGAATTTGAGAGAAAATGAAAATGCATAAATGGTCTCTCCCTATAAATCTTGACCATTTATTCCCATAATAGTATGCTTATGACTCGTTGGTAATGTATCACAGTGTAACAAGGAGCTACATATGTGAAGGGATCTTGCCTTTGATTGCAGATTGCACAACAAGCATGAAGGTGTGGTTTTTGGTTAAGTCCCATCTCTTACCACTACAGCTCCACTCCTCTAAATCCACATAAGACTGCCCACCATATTATGAGTGATTTGGTAATGCTTGTCATTAGATTTTCTAGGAATATAATTACCTAAATTCTTGACATTATCATTCAAGATTTCAATAACAGTAGGACAAAGGTCTTCTTTCCACTTTTTAGATTTATCAATATTTTTTTGCAGTCTTGTCATTAGGTACTCTCTTATCCACTTAAGCATAGTCAAAATTGACTTCTCTCTAGCATAGAAGATTGAGCTATTGAAAGACTCACAAAAATTGTTTAAAACCCTATAACATTTGGCAACAGAAGGTGGTTTATCACTAAACTAATAAGTTGCAATTGGATCAAGAGTAGCCATGGCTTGCATTTGTATTTTAAATTGACCTATAGTGGTATTGTTAGCTACTTTCCATAAGACAACTTTAAATTCTAACCCCCTAAAGCCAGCATTCATGAAATGTTTCCACAAATGGCTCACACAAAACCTATGTTCAGCTCTAGGAAAAACTTCCTCAAATGCTTAAATTAACCTTTTTTGCTTATCTGAAATAAAAGTGAACTTATGTGACTGGTTGATTTGTAGATTTGGTTTGACTAGGGTTAAAAACTATGACCATGAATCCCCATCTTCCCTATCAACCACAACATAAGCAACTAAGTATATCTAATTATTGGGATTAATAGCTACAGTAGTTAGAAGAGCTCCTTTGTGAGGGCCACTCAAATGAAATCCATCCATACTAAGAATGGGCCTACGATTTCCTCAAAACCCACTCTTCAATGCCCCAAAATAATAGTAGATGTGTGTGAATGTGTTGTCACCACTACTATTCTCCATTCCTGAGATGATAGTAGACACAAGGTTGGTCCTTCTTAATTCAACACAATAATCCTAAAGTTTAGCATATTGCATCTTAGGATCCCCCTCTATCATCTGCAGTGCCATTTTTTTAGCTTTGTATACTTGATGCCAAGAGATACTAACCCTAACATCCATTATGAGTTTTTGCCTAAAAATCTTAGTTCTCCTTATAGGATAAGCTTTTAGCTTGTTCATAAACCTCTTAGTATGGCATGTAGAGTGACATTAGATACATCATAAGTAGGCTGGCACACATGTGCAGAAGTGTATTTGTTAATTTGGAAAGTAAACTCATTTTCAAGCTTATAAGCTTAAATTTTCCTACCACACCCTTCACTCTCACACCTTGCATAAAACATCTCCCTGTCATTTTTTTTATTTTAATATTCCTTATTGTTCAGGTAGTTTTAGCATGAATAACCTTTCTAAACTCAATTTTATTCTTAAATTTCATTCCTAATTCAAATAAGGGCACATGCCTTTTGTTGTAATTGAAAGAAGGTGCATGATAGCCATATACATCAATATCTGAATCAAGCTCACTATCTAAATTAACATTACTATCACTTACAAGCCCATTTTCACTGTATTCACTATCACTTTCACTTTCTTCCCCTTCTACATCTCTTGAAGGTCGTACAATATTAGGTTATACTATCCCCACATATTCCTCATTAGGGTCAACATAAGTTTGAAATGGTAAATCATCCTTTTCCCCATCACTATCTACCTCAGAATCATAAAATGCATAACTGCTACTCCTTCTACTTAAACTACCTTTATCACCACTTATACTAGGAAGTAAGCTCACAAATTGGATAAAGAAACCCAAGCAACCTCTTTGGTTTTGGTTTTGTGATTAAATTTGAGTTTGACTTTGGAGTTGTGAATGGGAATTTGTTTCACAGTGTGTTTGAAATTGTGCTTCAGATTAGCCTTGATTTTGTGCATCAATTTGGTTTTGGGTTTGTGTTTGAGATTGAGTTTGGGACTGGTTTTTAGAATAGGATTGAGATTAGGTTTTAGGATTGGGTTTTTTCTTCAAATTGGCCTTAAGATTGTGTTTGGACTTCAAGTTGGGAATTGTAATATGTTTTGGCTTCAAGTTGGGAGTGGAAATGTGTTTAGGCTTTAGGTTGGGAGTGGGCCTTTGATTTAGACTAGCTTTTAGGTATAGATTTTACTTGAGGCTGAGATTGGACTTCAGGTTGGGATGGGCCTTCATTTGCATCACCTCTACTCTGTACATATATCTTTACTTCCCTATACTTAGCATTAGCTAGCCTAGTTTTTTTTAATTCTCCTTCATTAGCAATCAACTTAAAACTGCCATCAATCTTCTAGTAAAACTTCCTAAGAGTTCTAATGTATACTATATCACACAGGTAGTTCACACTCTTTAAGTTAAAACCTTTTAATAGGAAATGGTCAAAATTAACTACTTTCTCATTTTTATACACACTAGGAAAGCATAATCAAATTCACCATCATAAAAAATTAACAATGTTATTTTTCCATATTCTTTTTGTGCACAAAACACATAACCAAGGAAAATAAACATTACAACCACACCTAAGCACTTATATAGACGTAATAAATAATGTTTTGCACTATAAATATTATCAACTGCCACATATATCTCACCTACTAACCCACCCACTAACATATATAAAAGCTACAGTCAATACTAAATAGAAAACCCTAAAGTACCTAACACATATGTCCCAGAAGTCACTTTGAGATATGAAAAAATTGTTGAATATTTTTCAAATGACGTAAAAAAAAAGATTCAATTACCCCACATGCCATTAAAAGAATGAGCAGAGCATTATCAATGCCCCAAAAATTGGCTGAGACCACTAAATCAAAAATAAAAAACAATTAATCATATTTTGAAAACAATTGCTAAGTGGAAAAAACCAAAATTTTAGTCAAAGACAAGAGTGTAAACCCTCAAACCCTCAATATTTAAACCTTTACTTACCATAAAGAGATGGGAGCAAATGTAAGAGATTATATGCATGCTCATGCATCTTCAACAACATAAAATAGATCCACAGCCTCACTTACTCAATAGAGCTTCTCTCCCTACCACAGCGTCGCTTAGTAATTGGGATTTGTCACCCTCGACTCAACAACCAAGATCTTTGAGCTTTTGGGGTACAAGATAGACAGCCTTGGCAACTCAATAGAGCTCTTATGGTGAACAACTTTGTCCTCACTCCAAAATTAGGGTTTCTGGGCTTCGACTTAAGAACCAAGATTTTCAAGTTTTTGGGTTATGACTTTTTTGGGGTTTTGTTTCGATTTTGGATCAAAGGAGAATAATTTCTTTTAGGGTTCTTCCTTCAACAGATTTTGGTCTAGGTTTTTGCTTTCTTCTCAAATGTCTAGGGACACTTTTTTGGCTCTTAAGATTTTAGTTTGGAGGTAGGGTTTTTCATTTTTTTTTCCCTAAAAATTCAGAGTTGCATTTTTCTTCAATTGTGGATCATTTTTTTTTTGTTTTTGGAACCACGTTTTTCTCTTTCTTTTGTAATCTCCCTTTTTTAGCCTTTTTTGTGCAAAAATATTTCAAAGGCATATATTTCATTTTCCTTTTCAAATCTTTTTTATTTTGTGATTTTTATTTTTGTGCTTACCTAGATGCTGACATGGAGAATAATGACACATGTCAAAGGATGCCCAAATTTTAGGCCCATTTGAAGCTAACTGTGCAATCAGCCAACCCAAATTAAAAACATTGAGCTTGATAGACTAATTTGCGAAAAATTGTACTAAATGTGCAAAAAGTTTTAGGAAAATGGACCAAATGTGCTAACCCCATAACAAAATGGAGTGAAATTGAAAGAGGTAATAGTTGATGGACTAAATTTGCAATTTTCCCCACTTTGTAGGAATAAATGTGGTGCCATCTCTATTCTACCACAACAACTACACCTCAAAACTAAAGGTACAACTCTTGCTTGCAACTTAGAATCTATAGGATTACAATTGTAGAGCAATCTCCAACTTAACCTTTTTTTTTAAATAAATAATAGAGTATCAAAAACTAATAACTTCAGTATCAAGAGCTTCTAATTTGAATTTTATAGATTACACATAGATTCTAAAAATTGTTAAGATTTAAAATATTAATAAGAAATGTAATAAATAATGGAGCAAATATTTTTATTTAATATACTTCTAAATTGTATATATGAAAATATATGTTTAACATGATATATAAGCAACACTATTTTTTTGAAACACTAAAAGTCATTATTATGATCTCTTCAACAATTAAAAAGCCACAGTAACAATATTTGCAACACTTGAGGATTTAAAATGTTAATTATTTATAAACATAATAAAATATATTTAACAATTTTTATAACACTTGAATTTTCTATTATTGTATCTGTAACACCCCAAATGATGGGTATGAAATTTTTGTTGGAATTCAAAATTTGCAAATTGAATTAGAATATTAAGATTTTAAAATAATCATAACAATACCAAAAATCGAAATGAGCCTTATTAAAATGTATTAAAATTAATTAGGGCTTTGAAGTGATGTTAGAAATTACAAGGACTAAGAATTAATAAAATGAGGATTTAAAGGGAGAGTTCAATTGGAAAGTTAGGGAGCTAATATGAGGCACTCATGAGTTGGGGGACTAAATTTCAAGTGGTCAAAGAGTCCTTGGATGAAATAGCAAGTGGTGGAAAAGTTTTTGGGTCTAATGGGAATTGCAGCCTAGCCTTTTTCTTTCCCAAACCACAATCTTTTAGAGATTGAAAAATAGAAAATTGAACTTGCCATTACCTTCTTCACATTAAGAGGAGCATTTTGATACTGAAACTATCTTCAAACAACTGATGGAGCATTGAAAAATTGAAGGCCAAAGTAGATCGTGGCGGATCTGGCAGTCAATGGTTTGGCAATTATTTGTCACATTTAAGAGGTAGGTTTCGATGAGCTCAGTTGGAGCAGCACGAAGTCGCCTCAATTGTGGGTTTAGACCACTAGAGGGGGAGAAATTGAGAAGGCAGTGAGATGGCAAATAGTGGTGGAGTTGTGTAATTTTTTGATAAATTGAGCAACTAAAGAAGGGATTTTCATAAAATTGACTTGGGGGTTTTGATTAGCACAACAAGATGTACCTTGTGTTGGTGGTAGAACCCAATTCTAGCGACAACCATGGCAGCAGTCCGGTGACTTCCAAGAAGTTTCTTTAAGATAATGATCTGAACACATACATGATAGTTTTGGAGTGATATTTAGCATTAAACTCTATTTGATTTTGTAAATTTAGTTTATTTATTGAAGAGTTACCTAATTTGATTCGTTAGAATATTAACTTGATTAAAGTTGATTGTTAGAATAAATTTAAATTAAATGGATTAAATTAGTTGATTATAGACTAAAGTTATTCTCTAAAATTTTAATTGCAAAATGATGGGCTAGCCTAGAATTGAATCAAAAGGCCTAGCTAATATTGATTAAGCTAATGCGATGTAATAAGAAGACGAAAATGTGAAATGAGGATGTAAATTGACTATCTTAGAGAAATGTACTAAATTTTAAGTGTGTGCTAAATTTAATTAATTATAGACCACAAATATTAATTTAAATATTGATAATGAAAGTAAATACTAGCTCAAAACTGATAAAATATTTAGTTGATAAGATTTAACCAAACCAGCATGTTTAGGGAAACAAATGGTAAATTAAGTTTGGAATAAAACCCTTGATCACTTGAATGAGCTTGATGTGTAGCAAAACTGGTAATACGAATTAGTTGATTGAGGAAAACAAACATATAGCTATGTACCCTAGTACGATAACCAAAATAGAATGATAATCGAGAGAACAAGTAAACTTGTATAATTAGAACATGTAAATAACCATGATTACTGCTAGTAGATGCCATATTGCAATACCAATACTTATTTTGTGTTTTATTGAAAATAAGTGATGAGGGTTTGAAACTCTTAGATTAGTAGAAGACATCAGGTGTGTGCATTGAGAGAAGGTGAGTTTATTATTATAATTATCTTTCTTGTTGGGGAAAGATACATATGTATATATGAGCATCATTATGATTGTTTGTTTCTTGACCTATCTTTTTGACTGTGATGTCGTTATATGCCTTGAAATTGATATTTGACCTTATTTGATCATCTTACTATAATTAAAATTATTTAACTGACCATACCTTTGTTTTGGGCTAGACGTGTCTTTTCAAGTCTCCCTATTAAGTGCTAATGATTTCCTTGCTTTCCCGTTCTCTTTAGCCTTATCAGTCGATTCCATAAATTATTTTATTATGTTTCTGAAATATCATTGGATCAATTATTTTACCATTTTTTGAACTTATTAACCTACACTATTATTAGAATGGTTTTGTCGATTGAGTAACTTATTGTTTCCTAAATTTGTTACTTGAAATCCTATTAAACCTTTCATGGTCATTTTTCCCTCATTGACTTATTTGAAAATTCTTCTTTTGTCATATGATATGGTTTTAATGTGTTTGAGTCATTGATATGCTTATTTTACTTGAGATGCTTTAGTCGACCGAATAGATTAATTGATATTCCTCGACTTATTACATTCGATTATTTCTTGTTTGTAACATCCTTACTTGAAAATTGATACTGCTATTGGAATTAGTTGTTAATAAGACCTTTGGGGATGCCCATGGGAAGGTCAGATTAGGAGGGATGCCACTAAAAGTTTGGGCTTGGGACTAGGATCAAAAAAATGGTTAAGGAGAATGAATCGACTACGGCTGGTCTTCCAACAAATACCCACAAGTGATCTTGTCTCATAGGTGATTTGAGAATAATTATCTATGAGTAAGAGATTGCCATGTGGTTGACCATGCTAGATGTGTATGTGTTTTATTCAAGTTGAGTGCTCAAAACTTGGAGAGATAAAGGATTTGTTTCTATGTTGATTTATGGGTGTCACAAGGTTGAAGACCATTCACCAATGGTGCCATGAGATACATGTGCATATTAGTGGGTGCTTGTTAGAGAATAAGGCACTAAAGAACTACCGAAGAATCCACTAGATAGCCGAAGTTGCAAGTTGATAGTGGCTAATTCTTCTACTGACGCTAGTGCATATTATTAGTCCTATGCATGAGGATCCATGGTAACCTTGTGTTCGGTCCTCATGCTTTGACTCATCTTTGACTATTTAGCGGGTCTTTCAGGTTGAGATTGAGTATGAGCTACTTGGCATAGAGGTTTGTGAGATCTAAGATGGAATCCAACCCTCGCTATTGTAAAAAGCAAATACACCTCCTATGTGTTCTATAATAATCAATTCTAAGAAATTCTTGCGCAAAGTGGTGTGACAATTTGGAAAAGGATTTTTTCAAAGGTGAGGACACACAAATAGATTTGAACATTGAGAATAGAGAGATAGTATCAAGGCTAATTAGGAGCCAACAAATATCATGTCCTAGGCCTCTTTCGGGAGATAGGAGATAAAAGGATTGTATTTGCATGGCACACATAGAACGATGATGGTTCTCCAGAATATTCATTTCGATTAATTAGTTAGGTTTCATGGGATTGAGGTTGGACATTGACCATGGATATTTAGTACTCTTCAATTAATGAGATTAATTCAATTGATTTGACTAGTTTGGAATGAGTTTAAACTAGAATGAATATAAGATATTCGAAAGTCACAAGGCATTGTGAGTTGATGTCCAATGAATGGTAGAACCTATTGGGTCACACACAAAATTCATTTGGCTTTCTAATTGATGGAGAGAATTTTCTAAGGAGTTAGAAAAGAGATCTCTCTACCCTAGTGGACCGAATTCTGGTGCCAAATTTGAAGGTCAAATTTTAGCTTGATTGATTTAAGAGTTAAATTGATCAACTAATTTAAGGAGCTAAATTAGACCAATAATTAAGGAGTTAATTATTTGGTGCAAACATGACCATCAATTGGTCAAGTTAAATTAAAGAGTGAAGTTAACAATTAAGCTTAAAGAATTAAGCTAGTTTGATGTAAAGAGTTAAGTCAAAGCATAATTAATCAAATTAAAGAGTTTAGTTTGATTAATTAGGAGAAATGCATTTTTGGAGGGAAGACTCAAATGAGATTTGAGATGGCATCTTAATTAATTTTAAATAAGATGCCAAATGTAATTAAGATGCAAATGAAATTCAAATTTTATTTGAATTTCATTGCCACCTTGGTCACTGCCCCCCTTCATAGAATGTGTGATGCCACCATGACATCACAAAAATCCACATTTTTATATAGATATGGAATGGGAGTTGGCCAAAGAGAGAATGTGGTGTGCAAAAGGTGTGAAGAATTAGATTCTTCATTTTTTCCTCCAAAATCAACTCATTGTGCAAGCTAGCATTTTATGTGTTGAAGGCTTAGATTTTCTTCCTCGTCTTACCAAACTTTCAGCCTTCTTCATCTCTAATTCTTTGGTTATATTCTAGCTTATGAATTAGAGAATTTAGGAAGTTTTATTGGTGTGTGGACTATCTCAATAGAGGTAAGACATATGGCTTGCTCTGTTTCTAGAGAGCTCTTTGCACGAAGCCCAACTTTTTGAATTCCAGATGAACTGTTGATCTGAATTTTTGACTTAAGATTCTACATGGTGTTGGATATCTTCAGTAATTTTTTCAGTATTATTGGAGGTGATTTGGTATGGCGATTGTCGCTATTCTTCCACTGTACCTCGAGCATATATAATCTAGAATTGGTGAAGAGTTGACTTGTTTCATTCCTGATTTGCTTATCAAGGTAATCCCCTATCTAAATTTGAATCCAAGAAATGATTAGATCCATGTGATGCTTGTAGGCACTAGTTATTTCATGTTCTAAAGTTTTGATTATAGATCCTAGTGCCTATCTTGCTCTCAAGTGGTATCCGAGCCTTAATTATTCTTAGATTTGGATTTTTCTTGGTTGATTGATTCATGCGATAGATTGATCTATATCAGCACAATCTTGATTCAATTTTTGTATTTGGAAATTTGGGGGATTTTTATGTGGCTCTTTTATTGATAAATTAAAAGCATGCTATTATGTGATTTAAGTGTTAATTTATGTAGTTAGTATGTTTTTATTCATAATGTTTAAATGTGTTTTGATATTAATTGATGTTATATGTTGATATATCATGTTGGCTTATGATTTAAAGAGTTTTTGGTCTATTTTGGATCCAATTTGATTGGAATTATGTTGGAGATTACTTGAAGAATTTGATTCTCACTTTTCCCAATTTTTGAAAGCATGTTTGAACACTTTTATTTCTAGTTTTAAAAAGTGTTTTGAATCTAAAAATTGATTTGAAATGTGTGTTATGTGTTGAGAACATGTACTAAAGTTGTTAGTGCGTAAAAATTGAGTGGAGAATGGACTTGGCATTCCTTGAACTCCAAAAACTGGGGCTACCGACTTCCCCTGGATACTGGTTGGGCAGCAAGTGCATGCTATGCACATGGGCTGCACAGTCGTGTGCTTAGGGTTGCTAGGCAGTCCAGTCTTAGGTGTATTTGGTAAGCTTTAAGTTGTTTTCTCAATTCCTTTAATGCTCAACATGTTTTTACACTACACACATTGCTTGCATAAGTGTTGTGCTATGTCTCAAAATTATGTTTGACATATTTGAATGCTTTTGAAAATTGGTTAAAGTTGATCTCCCATTAATGGCATAAGTGTTATGCTTGGTTCAATTATTTGTTTATGATATGAACATTTAGTTGATGAAATTAATTGTTAATTCTAGATTTATTTGTTATTCATTTAATTGTTGAATGAATAATGAATGTATAGGGATGATCATGAGCCTTTTAAATTTATTTTATGTGTTTAAAAGCTATTGAAATGGGTTATATTAAATAGGGCTTGCATGCCTCTTGTTCTATCTTGTAAAAGTTATAAGAGTAGAACTTATAGGGGTGAGGATTTTCATTTCATGTAAATGTGAGTAAGGAGTCTAATGGAGGCATGGAGGCCAATTCAAGACCTATGAATATATAAGATACACTCATGTCATAATTTAGCTTAATTCAACCCACTTAGAATCAACCGAAGTGATGCACCTATGGCTCTAAGTGCATCACTTGGTTAGGCTAATGGCCACCCTAGGAGCATGCAAGGCTATTTACTTATTTAGGTTTTTAATATCCTATTTATGTATGAGATGCATGATTAGGATATAGAGAACCTAAATAAGAAGATAAAATTATAAGATCTTTGCAACCAAAAACCTCCACTTAGAAGATCTAAGTATTTTCAATATTAAGTCAAAATGGATACAAATTAAAAGAGTTTTAATTAATCAAATTTTTTTACCAATAGTGTATGCCATGGGGGTCACACTTAGGAGAAAAGCTGTGAGCATGCACTTAGCATGAGATGTACCTTTGACTTGGAAACCCTTACGCATTGGCACTCGATCACAGGGAATGTCGTGAAACTGTCTTGAGATAAAGTTTGATTAGTAGGTTTAACTTAACACTTAGTAGTATAGATGGCATACGGTTACATGGGTTTATATGATAAGTAAGGCAAAATATGTCAAGAGTTGCATAAAATGCAATTAGCAAAAGTTGCTTACCCTTCAATTGCTTATAGATGGCACTCGGTCATGAGGGTCCATTGGTAAGTCATTGGGGTCT
>JACGDI010005515.1:1046045-1084613 GCA_014898725.1 Jacaranda copaia
AAAAGAAACTACAAAGCTTACCTAACTACTCTTGAGAAGGGTATGTTTTTCTTTAAGGTGCATTTAATGACTAATTTTCCTCATGGGTATTTGATATCGTATGTGGTTTTTATCTCTTTAACTCCTTATAGGGGATGGAAAGCAAATGGAGTCTACGTGAAGGGGATATGATCATTCGCCTTGCAAATGGAGCAAGAGTTGTGGCCAAGGTCCAAGGCATAGTAACAATAGACTTAGGAAATTCTTATATTATTCTTGATCTAATTTACTATGTACCTAATCTTGTTAAGAACATTGTTTCAATTCTTGTTTTGGATAATGAAGGATTTGATTTTTCAATATCAAATGGAAAGTTGAAAGCATTAAGGAATAGTTCCTTAATTGCACAAGGTACATTAGTTAATGGATTATACATGCTTGATTTTCCCACTCCTCTAATGTGTGCTCAAACAAATAAAAGGAAGCTAGATATCCAAGAAGATGCTATTCTGTGGCATGCAAGACTTAGCCATATCTCTAATAATAGGATGAGCAAAGTGAAAGCTCTCAAAGCACTTAAAGTTAGTGGCATTGAGGACCTTCCCACTTGTGATCTTATTTAAAGGGAAAAATGACCAAAGCTCCATTTGTAGGACAAACGGAGTGATCCACAAGTTTTTTGGATTTAGTCCATACAATTGTTTGTGGACCACAAGAGTTAGTAGGAGAGGTGGCTATTCTTACTTCATCACTTTCATTGATGACTATAGTCAGTACGGACATATGTATTCTATGAAGTACAAGTTCGAGGCCTTTGAAAAGTTCAAAAAGTATAAGAACGAAGTAGAAAAGTAAAAAAGACTTAGCATTAGAGCCCTTCGATTGGATCGAGGGAAAGAATACTTAAGTGCCAAGTTCTTAGATTATCTTAAAAAGAATGGGATTCTCCCTTAATGAACTCCACCCAATACACCCCAACTTAATGGAGTAGCTAAGAGGAGAAATCGTACCTTGTTAGACATAGCACATTCCATGATGAGTTTTTCTGATGTACCAATATTCGTTTTGGGATATGCTTTAGAAACAACTGTGAAGTTACTAAATTTAGTACCTTTAAAGTTAGTGCCAAAAACCCTATATGAGATATGGCATGGCAAAGCACCCTCTTACCACTATCTAAAGGTTTGGGGATCTCCTACTTACGTGAGATGTATAATGGGAGATAAATTGGATAATAGATCTACTTTGTGCAAGTTTGTGGGATACCCAAGAGAGTCTATGGGTTATTAATTCTATGATCCCTTAGAATGAAAGGTGTTTGTATCGAAGAACGCCCACTTTTTGAAAAAGGAATTTCTATTGGATAGAAAAGGTATTGTCATTGAGCTTGATAAAGTTCAAGACAATCAAGAAATCCCACAAGTGGTAAAAATAATAGAATTGCAAAAACCTAGTACACAACCTTTGAGAAGTTCGGATCAAATCAAAAAGCAACCCAAAAGGTTTGGATTCCTTCATGAGATGTGTCAATCGGATGAGGATTCAAAGACCTATGCAGAAGCTATGTTGGATATAGATTCGGGATGTTGGCTTGATGCCATGAGATCCGAAATGGACTTTATGTACTTAAACAAAGTATAGACTTTGGTAGATCTACCAAAAGGAATAGTTTCTGGTGGTTGCAAATGGATCTATAAATGAAAGCTTGGGGTAGATGAAGAAATATTAACTTTTAAGGCGCAACTAGTAGAAAAAGATTACACTCAAATACTCGATATTAATTTTGAGAAAACCTTTTCACCGGTCGCTATGCTAAGTCCATTCGGATCTTGTTATAGCTGCATATTATGACTATGAGATATAGCAAATGGATGTGAAAACCACTTTTCTCAATGGTGACATTGAAGAAAAAATTCACATGGAGCAATCACAAGATTTTACATCCAAAGGGAGTGAGTAAAAGGTTTGCAAGCTCCAAAGGTCCATCTATAGACTCAAACAGGCATCCTGAAGTTGGAACATACGCTTTGACAAAAGAGTCAAACGTTTGGCATTGCCAAAAATATGTATGAGCTATGTATGTATAAGAAGGCTAGTGGGAGTTTAGTACAGTTTATTGTGCTTTATGTCGTTGACATCTTTCTTATTAGGAATAAGGTAGAAATGTTAGAGTACACTAAACATGGTTATCTACATAATTCTTCATGAAGGATTTAGGAAAGCATCCTGCGTATTCAGAATACATATCTATAGAGATAGATCGAGGAGGATGCTGGGGCTTTCCCAAACCTCATACATTGACAAGATACTAAAGAGATTTAGTACTGAAGAATCCAAGAGAGGGTTTCTTTTCATGGGATATGGGATTCATCTCTCCAAATCTATGGCCTATAAGACTAAGGAGGAGAAATAAAGAATGTCTCATATACCCTATGCCCCTGTAATAAGGAGCATAATGCATGTAGTTCAATGTACTAGATCAAATGTGGCGCACTCGCTAAGTATTTCGAGTAGGTTCCAATCCAAACCTAGTGAGAGTCACTAAATGGCTGTAAAAATGATCCTTAAGTACTTGAGTAGAACTAAGGACTCATTTTTTGTGTACGGCAATGGAGAATTGAAACTCAAAGCATTTTCAAATTTCAGTTTCCAATCCAATGTAGATGACCTTAAATCTATTTTTTAGATTCAAATTTTGCCTCAATAGTGATATGGTAAGTTGGAAAAGTTCCAAACAAGACACCACGGCCGACTCTACCATAAAGGTAGAGTATATTGTGGCTTAGAAAGCTGCAAATAAAGGTATTTGATGAAAAATTTCATTTAAGAGTTGAATGTAGTACCTAGCAATGCTGAGCCAGTTGTTGTTTTCTGTGACAACAATAGAAAGGTAAAGCAAGCTAAAGAGCCAAGATCGTATCAATGATCCAAACATATACTGAGGTAATATCATTTAATCTGGGAGATTATTGATAGAGGCAACATCCGAGTGGAGAGAGTTGCCTCAGAAGATAACATAGTAGATCCAGTGAAAAAATCCTTATCGCAAAAGGTCTTTGAAGGACCTCTTGAGAAGATAGGTCTTAAGGCCATTGGTATTAGCTTTAGGACAAGTGGGAGATTGTTGGAATAGTACCCTGCAAGCTAATGAGAATAACCTTGTACAAACTATTACTTTGTAAAATAATCTTGATTGAATGATATTCTCTATATGTCCATCTTCATCTTACACTTTATTATACTTCACTTGCATTTGGATGAAGCCTTTAGATCACCATAGACTGTGGGACTCGTTTGGTGACCATGGAATAAGTCTCACACGATCGTGATCTTAAAACTTTCAAGTCATAGGATCTTATGAGATGGGGTATCTAAGATCCAAATAGACTTGTAAAAACGATGCATAAATCCAAGAGTTAGAGATTGCTCCATTCGATGAGCAACTGTAAGAGATACAGGTGCATGTTAGTGGGTGCTTATTAGAGAATAGTGTACTAAAGACCTATTGGAGAATCCATTAGATAGACGAAGTAGTAAGTCAATAGTGGCTAATTCTCCTATTTGCATTAGTGCATATTATTAGTCCTTTGATCTAAGGATCCATGGTAAGCTTATGTTTGGTCCTTATGCTTTAACTCATCCTTGACCACTTAGCAGGTCATTTAGGTTAAGATTGGGTATGAGCTACTTGGAATAGAGATTTGTGAGATCTAAGATGGAATCCAACTCCTTGCTATTGTAAAGAGCGAGTACATCTCCTATTGTTCTATAATGATTGATTCCAAGAAATCCTTGCGTAAAGTGGTGTGACAATTTAGAAAAGGAGTTTTCCAAAGGTGAGGTCACACAAATAGATCCAAACATTGAGAATAGAAATATAGTATCGACGCTAATAGGGAGTCGCCAAATATCTTGCCCTAGGCTTCTTTCAGGAGATAGGAGATGGAACGATCTTATTTAAATGCCATGCACAGAGCGTTGACAGTTCTCTAAAATATTCATTTTGATCAATTAGTTGGGCTCTATAGGTTTGAGGTTGGACATCGACCATGGAGATTGTGTACTCTTCAATTAATGAGATTAATTGAACTAAGTCGACTAGTTTGAAATGAGTTTTAAATTAGAATGAATATAAGATATTTGAAAGTTAAAAGGCATTGTAAGCCTATGTCCAACGATATTAGAACCTATTGGGTCACACACAAAATCCAATTAGCTTCCTAATTGATAAAAAGAATTTTCTAAGGAGTTAGAAAAGAGATCTCTCTATCTTAGTGGATCAAATTTTGGTGCCAAATTTGAAGGTCAAATTTTGGCTTGATTGATTTAAAAGTTAAATTGATAAACTAATTTAAGGAGCTAAATTAATCAAAAATTAAGGAGTTAATTATTTGGTGCCAACATGATCATCAATTAGTCAAGTTAACTAAAAGAATTAAGTTAACAATTAAGCCTAAAGAGTTAAGCTAGTTTAAATTAAAGAGTTGCATCAAAGCATAATTAATTAAATTAAAGAGTTTAGTTTGATTAATTAAGAGGAATGAATTTTCGGAGGGAAGAATCAAATGAGATTTGAGATAGCATCTTAATTAACTTTGAATGAGATTCCAAATGTAATTAAAAGGCAAATGAAATTCAAATGAAATTTGGATTCCCTTGCCACCTTGGCATCTTGATTGCCCCCCTCTTCATGGAATGTGTGATGCCACCTTGACATCACAAAATTCCACATCTATATATAGATATAGCATGGGAGTTAGCCAGAGAGAGAATATGGTGTGCAAAAGGTGTGAAGAATTAGATTCTTCATTTTTCCCTCCAAAATCAACCCCTTGTGCAAGCTAGCATTTCATGTGTTGAAAGCTTAGCTTTTCTTTCCCCTCCTACCAAAATTTCAACCTCCTTCATCCCCAATTCTTTGGTTCTATTCCATCTTATGAATTAAGGAATTTAGGAAGTTTTATTGGTGTGTGAACTATCTCAATAGAGGCAAGGCGTGTGGCTTGCTCTGTTTCTGGAGAGCTTTCTATGCAAGGTCCGACTTTGAGAATTTCTCTAGGACGATTCTGATGGCCAATTGATCTAAATTTTTTAATGAAAAATCTCCAAGGTGTTGTATATCTTCAGTAAGTTTTTTGAAATTTTTGGAGGTGATTTGGTAGGGCGATCATCGCTATTCTTCCGTTGTGCCACGAGCAGATAGAATTTGGAATCAGTGAAGAGTTCACTTATTTCATTCCGGATTTGCTTATCAAGGTAATCCTTTATCTAAATTTTAATACAAGGTATGATTAGATCCTTATAATGCTTGTAGGCACTGGTTATTTTATGTTCTAAACTTTTGATTATAGATCCTTGTGCCTATCTTGCTTTCACTAATATGCTTAGCAGGAGATTAAGTTTTATTTAGGAACTCTTTAGGAAATGAACATTTGGAAAATAGTTTGATGTTAAGAGGTAGGAGATTGTATATAGGCAGCAGACCTATCTATGATCTCTTCTTCTAAGGATCAACTATAAGATTTTATGACTTGTAAAGATGGGCATTTTGGGGAATATATAGACAAATACATTTATATAGATGTGTTATGTGATTAAATTTGAATGGTCAACATTGGAGATCTAATGTGATATTAATGAACAAGACTATATGATTCCCAGATGGTAGATGATTGACATAAGGGCTAGAAAAAATAAAAGACAAAGAACCCAATAAATTAGATAATGACTTCTCAGAGCAAATGAAGTACTATTGGGCTATAAGGAAAAATGACATAGTCATGGCAGTAATGAAAAATGAGTGAGATAAGAGAATAAAAAGATAGCCTAGTTGTGAAGAAATATGGAGCGACTAATGGAGAGAAAGAAAATTAGCTCAGGGAAAATAGAAGAGTCAATATAGAATGGATCAAGGTTCATTTGGTAAAAGCTCAAAGTCAAATTAATATGGAACAACATCGTGCAAGTGGACTTAATATAGCTCTCTTTGTACAAATGTAGGATATCTTGGAAACTTTAGGGGAAATGATGGATAGATTAGATGAGATAAGTGGCCTCACCAGTACGGATATAGCTGTGCCTTCTAGTGTTCATTAACAACGAGTTGAGGAGAAGGAAGAGAGATAGGAAGGAGAAGAGAAATGAAAGAATAGGGGTAAAAACCATAGGTTGATGAGGAAAATGAGGAGATGAATATGGATTTTGTGGATAAGGATGCATAGTCTAGCAATATTGACGATGAGAATTGGGGAGCAGTATATATGTTAAGTATGTATGTGTCTAGTAACTCAACTAGAAGCACAACTTGTGTAAATAATATGTTCAATTGACAGATTATCCTTGGCCTAGTCATTTTTGTTTCCCTGACAAGGTAGATAGTTAGTACAGCAAATTTTTAATATGTAAATACCAATGCAAATGAACCGCTAATGCTAACTTAACTATCTAATGAAAAATCTTATTATATGACTAGCTGAGTGAATAGTACCTCATATAAATTGAAATTTTCATACTTTAGTTTATTGTATATCTAAGAGCAAAAAATAATTTAATGATATTGGATTTTGTATTGGAAGTATTATGAAATCTAAACAAGAATTGGGATAGGGATCCAAGTACAACCCTAGGCTTGATCTGGTTGATGAAGGAGATCATTAGGTAGGTGTATGAATACTCAAAACATTCCAAAAAGACAAGCTTCAAACCCTTAGCAACAAATTCTCGAGGAGAAAGTGTTATAGAATCCTCCAATGAACCCCTAGTCATCTGGCATCCGGCAGAGCCAATGTACACTATATGGCAACAACTTATGCAGTATTGCCAACAACAAGCACATGCAAACTAGGCTAAGGCCAACAAAGAGTTCAATGAGGATCAAGCACTAGTGTGATTCCTTTGTCTATAGCCCCCAAGGTTTATAGAGGAGCCTGACGACCATAAGGCAGAAGTATGGTAGGAGGGTCTTGAGAAAATATTTAGCACATTATACTATCCTAATGAGCAAAAGTTTAGGCATGCCTTATTTCTTTTGGATAGGACTGCATATAATTTGTAGAAGATAGTAGATTAAAGGTAGGGACTGAAAAAAACTTCGTGGACCTGGGGTAACTTTACAAATGAATTTATAGAGAAATTCATCCCTCAAGTTGCTAAAGATGCTTATGAATGGGAATTTATGGATCTGAACTAGGGGACTATATCGATTAGCTTGTATGTAGCCACCTTCAGTAAACTAATTCAGTATGCTCCTCACATACTAAGAGACAAAATGCATCGATGTGCAAATTTGTGGGGAAAATCCGACCTAAGATTAGTCAAGCCCTTTTCATATGCGACCTTTTGAGTTACAATAAGGCTATGAGCAAAGCACTTCAAGTAGAGTCATTACTTAAAAAAATCCAAATAGAAAAGAAAAGCAAATAAGGAAGGGCTCTAAAACATAGAATCCCCATTGACAGGGAAACTGAGTAAGAAAGAAAGTAGCCTAAGAACTGATTTGGAATGCCAGGGAAGAACTATGGATTTTTTGGTGGCTCTAACCATAAGAAGTTTGAATGCTGGAGGAAGCTAGGAAAGTACATAGCATGCTGTAGTAATTAGAATCCCATCAAAGATTGCCCTGGGCCTTGATTTTCTACATTAAAGCCATCTATGAGTAAAGGGAAATAGAAAAAGGAAACCAACAAGGGACCAAATGTTCAAGCTCGTATTTATGCTTTGACAAGAAAAAATGTCCCAAACACAAACAATGTGGAAAAAGGTGTGACTTTGTCTCCATAAAATTACCAACAAAGCTTATTATAATTCGAGTGCTATCTTTTTTATATTTATTCCTTTCGTACCAAAATTGAATATACATTGCAAAAGTGTATCATATTAATGGGAAAAATTAGTGTATGACTGAGGCAATCTGAATCTGGGTACCAAATTCTTTTAAGGGGGTAGGATCGTAACACCTTAAACCGTGGGTATGAAATTTTTGTTGGAATTAAAAAATTTACAAATTGAATAACTATATTAAGATTTTAAAATAATCATGACAATACCAAAAATTAAAATGGGCCTCAGTAATCTGTATTAAAATTAATTAGGGCTTCAGTGCGATGCTAGAAATTAGAAGGACTATGAATTAATAAAATGAGGATCAAAAGCACAAATTAAAAACTAAGCAGGGGCCAAAGTGTAAGAAAAGAAAGTTGGAGGGTTCAATTGGAGAGTCAAGGCCGAATTGAGCCACTTAAAAGTGGGGGGACTGAATTGCAAATGGTGGAAAAAGTTTTCGAGTTACATTGGAATTTTAAAAAACTAAATCCTATGAAAGCCTCCCAACACTATTTTTAATTTTCATATTAAAGACCAGCCTTTTCTCTCTTGAACCATAATCTCTTAGATTAAAAAAAAAAAAGAAAATTGAATCAACTATTACCTTCCCACGTTGAGAAGTGCATTTGAAAGATAGAGATGGATTGGGATCCAAATGTTAATGCCAAAAATAGGCACTAATTAAACTAATAATCTCATTCCAAGGATCATAATCATACTCTAAATAAGGATTTGAAGGTGGAAAATTTACCTTTGTAACTAGAAACAAAGGATTTGAGAATATCACTCCAAAAACTCATTTTTTGGATAATCTACTATCTCCAATAGTTGGATCTAAAAGCTCCCCTTCTAGTACTCCAAAAATGGCAGAAATAGCAGATCTTCTCACCACTAATACATTGAGTTGCTGGCCAATTTTTAATAAAATCATAAACTCCTTGGTTGCCTAATGATGCTCCCAAAAATTGGTGTAATGGATGATCCACCAAGGAATTCTAAGTCCTCCAAGTATAGGAACTCTAATGAAGAAGTCTATACAGCTTAGGCAAGCCCTAATTCAACTTTACTTATGGTAGAACAAGAGAGGAAGAAGGTGATGAGTGGCAGTTTCAGAGAAGAGAGAGAGGAGAGAATTTTGTATGGTTATTAAACACATAAATTAAATCACACTTTTGGAGGAAAAAATGTAAGGAATGCCAACCACTCCAAGTAGTTCACCACATGACCTTTTTATAGAGGGGATTGAAGTTCTTGGATGTTTCCATCACACCCTCTATGCTAGTTGGCCAACTTGCCAACTTGCACATGCATTTGCATTACATGAGCATTTGCATTTAATTAACATTTAATTTCCCTCCAAAATTCAAATTCTCAATTTAATTTAATTAAATCTTTAACTTAGTTAATTTAACTTAACTCATTACATTAATTAACTTAACTCTTTAAGTTAATTGAGGTTAACTTAACTCCTTAAGACTTGACAAATTAATTGTCATATGGCACCCATTAAATTAATACCTTAATTTAATTGGCTTAATTTAACTTCTTAAATTATTTTGATTAATTTAATACTTAAATTAATCAAGCCAAAAATGACCAATTAAAATAGTCAATTGTTCCTCTCTCCAAAACCACCTAAACTTGAATTTTCTAACCCCTTAGAAAATTCTTCCTATTAAATAAGAAGTTTCTTAGGCTTTCATGTGCGACCCATTAGATTCATCCATTCATTGAACATGAGCTCATATTTGTGATATTTTGAATATTGAACTATTCACATTAGTTTAAACTCTTTTAAACTAATAACTTTTTCAATTAATCTATATTAATTGAAAAATATACAATATTGATGGTTGATGTCTAGCAACAACCCTATAGATTCTAACTAATTGGATGAATGAATTATGTCTTGGTGAACCACTATAACTTATGCTTACTATACAAATACAATCCTTTTGTCTTTTTTCTCCTAAAGGAGGTCTAGGACAAGATATTTGTTGGCTTCCTGATAGCCTCGATAACAATATCTCTATATCTAATGTTCAATTCCTTCTTATGAGCTCAACTTTGAAAAACATCTTTTCCAAATTGTCATACTACTTTGCACAAGGATTTTTTGGAATTGATCATTATAGAATACATAGGAGATGCACTTGTTCTTCACAACAACAAAGAGATGAATCCTATTTTGGTTCTTACAAACCTCTATGTTTAAGTAGCTCATACTTAATCTCAACCTCGTATGACCTGCTATGTGGTTAGACAAAATTCAAAAACATTAGAACCTAAACACAAGGTACCATGGATCCTTAGGTCCCAGGACTAATTATATATACTATTGTAAGCTTGAGAACTTGCTACTATAGCTATCTAGTGGATTCTCCATGCAAGTCTTTAGTAAACTTGTCCTTTAACAAGCACCTATTAACATGTATCTATGTCTCACATAAATTGCCCATGAAATGGAGCAATATCCAACCCCTTGAAATATACATTATTAGTGTAGGTTTATGAGAATCTTAGATATCATGTCTCATAAGATTCTATGACTTGAAATGCTTTAAAATCATGACCATAGAAACTTGTTTCATGATCATTATCATATGCATGATCAAGTCCCATAGTCTTATATGATTTAGGAGCTTTAACCTAATGCAAGTGGAGAATAGAAAGCATAAGAAAAATAATGCCATTTTACTAAGAAAATTTTTCATTCAACATTGTATCACAAGTGGAGTAGTTTTACATACAACCCAGTTGGCTAATGGGGCATTATTCCAACAATCTCTCACTTGCACTAAAGTCAATTCCTCATTACCTTAGGGTTTATCTTCTCAAGATATCCTTCAAAGACCCTTTGTGTTAGGGATCGGCTATATTCTCTTCTAAAGCTACCCTATCTACTTTGATGTCACTTCTATCCATGATCTCGCAGATCAAGTGATAACATCTCAAAATGTGCTTGGATCATTAATGAGATCTTAGCTTTTTTGCTTGCACAATAGCTTCGTTGTTGTCACAACAGACAACAACCGGCTCTGCAATAGTAGGCACTACATCTAACTCTTAGATGAAGTTTTTTAGCCAAACACTATTTTTTGTAATTTTTGAAGCCCCAATATATTCTACCTTAGTATCAGAGTTGACCATAGTGTCTTGTTTGGAACTTTTCCAACTTACCGTATCACTATTGAGGTAAAATATAAATCCTAAGGTGAATTTAAGGTCATCTTCATTGGATTGGAAACTAGAGTCCAAAAACTCTTCTAGTTTTAATTCTTTATTACCGTAACCAAAAACAAATCTTTAGTTCTTCTCAAGTACTTTAGATTGCTTTTACGGCCTTCAATGACTTTTACTAGGGTTGGATTGAAAATTACTTGTAACACTTAGAGTGCATGCTACATTTAATCTAGTATATTGAATGGTATACATTATGCACCCAATCAGAGATGCATAAGGTATATGGGACATTCTTTCTCTCTTATCTTTGGTCTTATGGGCCATAGACTTGGAAATACGAAGACCATATCCTGTTAGAAAGAATCCCTTCTTGGATTATTCCATTCTAAAGCCATGTCCCATTGAAAGGAATCCCTTATTAGATTTTTCCGCATTAAACCTCTTGTCCATTGAGAGGAATTTCTTCTTAGATTTTTCCATACTAAATCTCTTTAGTATCTTATCAATATACATAGTTTGTGAAAGCCCTAACATCTTCCTTGATCTATCTCTATAGATCCACTTTCGTATTACATAGGATACTTCTCCTAAATCTCTAATGGAAAATGCCAAAGATAAGAATGCTTTATTACACTCTAGCTTTTCTTTCTCATTCCTAATAAGAATAATGTTATTGATATAAAGCATAATAAACCATGTTGAATTCCCACTGGCGTTTTTATACACACAAGGTTCACACACATTTTCGACAAAGCTAAATGATTTAACTATCTTATTGAAACATATATTTCAACTTTAGGATACTTGTTTCAGTCCGTATATGGAACTTGGAAGTTTGCAAACCTTTTGCTCACTTCCTTTGGATGTAAAACCTTGTGGTTTCTCTATGTAGATTTCATCTTTAATGTTTCCATTGAGAAAAGTAGTCTTTACATTCAGTTGCAATATTTCATAGTCGTAATAAGCAACTATGACAAACATAATCCTAATGGTCTCAGGCATATCAATCGATGAAAAAGTTTTCTCAAAATCAATACTAGGTCTTTGAGTATAAGCTTTTGCCACTAATCTAACCTTAAAGGTTGTCATCTCTTCATTAACTCCTAACATTCGCTTGTAAATCCACTTGTAACCATTTGGTATTATACCCTCTGATAGATCTTCCAAAGTCCATACTTTGTTGGAGTACATGAAATTCATTTTGAATTTCATGGCCTTAAGCTATTGTTTCGAATTTATGTCCAACATAGCTTCCTTATTGGTCTTCGGATCATTATCTGTTTGACCTATCTCATGAAGAAATTTAAATCTTTTGGGTTTGCTTCTTGGTTTGGTTTGACCTTCTAAGAGGTTGTGTGCTAGGCTTGACATGCTCCATTATTTCTACTATTTATGGGATAATAATGATCATGTTGAATTTTATCAAGTTTAAGGATAATGCTTTTCTATCCAATAGAAACTCTTTTTCTGAAAAGGAGGCATTCCTTGAAATAAATACCTTTTTTTTTGAGGGATTACAGAAATAACAACCCAAAGACTCTTTTGGATATTCTACAAACTTGCACAAAGTAGATCTCGTATCCAACTTGTCTCCCACTAGTCTCTTGATGCATAAGGGAGACCCCCAACTCTTAAATAAGAGTAACATAGTACTTTGCCATGTCACATGTCATGTAGGGGTCTTTAGCATCAATGTTGAGGGTACTACATTTAGTAGTCTCGCCCTCGTCTCAAGGGTGTATCACCAAAGGACATGGGCACATTGGTGAAACTTATCATGGAATGTACCATGTTCAACAAGGTACAATTTTTCTCTTGGCTTTTCCATTTTGTTGAGGTGTGTCAGGTCGAGGCCATTGTAAGAGAATCCGATTCTCTTTTAGATAATCTAAGAAATCAATATTTAAGTTTTCCCCTCTTTGATTCAATCGAAGGGCCTTAATACGAAGTCCTTGTTGCTTTTGTACTTTATTCATACTCTTTGAACCTTTCAAAAGCATTAAACTTGTACTTTATAAGATATATATGTCTTAATTGAGTATGATCATCAATGAAGGTGACTAAGAATAGCCTCCTCTAACACTAACTCTTTGTGGTCTACAAACGTCCATATGGATCAAATTTAAGGGACTTTTGGTTTGCTCAATTTGCTTTACAAAAGGAGTCTTGGTCATTTTTCCTTTTAAACAAGATTCACAAGTAGGAAGTTTCTTTATGCCACTAACATTTAGTGCTTTGAGGGCTTTTTCTTTGTTCATCCTATTTTTGGAAATATGTCCAATTCTTGCATGCCATAAAATGGTACTTTCTTGATTATCTAATTTTGTTTTATTACTTTGTTGAATGTGCATAAGTGATGGTTGAAATTCAAAATGTATAATCCATTACTAAGTGTACCTATTGCAACTAAAGAACTATTTTTAAATGCTTTCAATTTCCCATTTGATATAGAAAAATTATATCGTTCACTATCTAAAATGGGAATTAAAACGATATTCTTCAAAAGATTTGGCACTTATTAACACGGATCCGATACAATCAAGGTGTCCTCTAAGTCTAACTTGATAACACCTTCAACTTTAGTTGCGACTCATACTCCATTGCCATGGCATGGGATCAAATCCTCATCATTTAGATTCCTACTTCTTTCCATCCCCAGTAATAAATTACAAAGGTGAAAACCACATATGGTATCAAATACCCATGAAGAAGAATTAATCATTAAGTTCACTTCAATAAAATACATACCTTTCCCAAAGGTTGTAAGATTTTCCTTGAAATTTTGCTTTCAATGGCCCATCTCACTATAGTAGAAACAAGTGACATCCTTTTTATCCTCTTTTTTCTTCTTAACACTTCAAAAGGGTTTTAATGGTTGGTTTGAAGTAAAATATAGCACAAAAATCCAAGTTATTAAAAAAAATAGCTAAATAAAACTTGAATACACTTCATCCAAGGATCTAATCATGATATTAAGATGAATTTGGTTGTAGAAAAATACCTTGATTGCTGACATCCAAGGTAGAAAAAGATGACAATGTTGAACTCTTCAAAATTGCCAAACCCTAATGTAGCAGAGAACAGACAACAATTGCCCATGCAAATCACATCCGACTAAGCTGAAATCAGGAAAACAACACCCCAACACCTTTGAGGATAGCCAGTAAAAATTTTAGCAAAAAAAACATTCAGCAAGGTCACCAAAAACGCCTCCAAACAATCTGAACTGCAGTGGATCACCAAGAGTAAAGCTCTCCAATCATGAAGCCTCTAATGAAATGATCCACACACCCAAGGCAAGATCCAATCAACATCTAGTTAGCTAGATCAACAAAGGATGAAGAAGAGATAAAGGCTGAAAATGGTGGAGAAAAGGAGAGGAAAATGTGTGAAACTTCAACACATGAGTGGATCACACTTTTGGAGGGAAAAATGAAATCTTAGCAACTTGATTGCCAATAGTGAAGTGGCCGGCCACCTCTCTCCTATTTATAAAGAGCGACGTGTGATGCTAGTTGGCATCATACTCTGCATGAGGTGTGTTGCCAACTAGGCAACCTACTTGCATGTGAAATGTGAATTTCACATGCATTTGAATTTACTTTGGAATCTTCATTTAATCTCATGAATGTCATGCAAATTAATTCCAAATGCACCTAAAATGGACTCCTTCATTTGAATTTACCTCAAGAATAAATTTCTCACATTAATTAAAATAACTTTTTAATTTAATTAATTGGTCTTGACTTAACTCATTAAGTCAACTAACTTAACTTTTTAAGTTAGAAGGTGTTAACTCCTTAAGTTAACTTCACTAATTAATTATTATATAGATTTTATTGATCTAATTTAACTTTTTAAATTATTTTGATCAATTTAAAAATTAAATTAATAAAGCTAAACTGACAAAAAATTAGTCAACCAATTTTCTCCACAAAAGCAATCAAACCAAAATTTCTAAGTCTCAGAAAATTCTTTCCATCAAATAGAACTTTCTTTAGGTTTTTGTGTATGACCCTTTAGGTTCTCCCATTCATTGGGCATTGGTTCACAACAATTGTGATATTTTGAATATTAAAATATTCGCATTAGTTTAAACTCCTTTAAATTAATAACTCAATTCAATTAATCTCTCTTAATTGAAGAGTATCCAATCTCTATGGTTGATGTCTAGTCTCAAGCCCATAAAACACAACTAATTGGTCAAAATGAATATGCTCTTGGTGAACTATTCTAGCTCTACGCTTACCATGCAAATACGGTCATTCTGTCTCCTATCTCCCGAAAGAGGCCTAGAGCAAGATATTTGTTGGCTCCCTAATAGCCTTGATAACTATATTTCTATTCCTAATGTTCAATTTCAATTTATGACCTAACATTTAGAAAGCTTATTTTCTAAATTTCCATACTTCTTTGCACAAGGAATCCTTAGAATCAATCATTATAGAATATATAGGAGATGGACTCGTCTTTGTTTAGATTTCACAAACCATCATATCTAAGTAGTTGACACCTAATCTTAACCTAGTTGACCCGCTAAGTGGTCGAGGAAGAGTCAAGGTATGAGGACTTAAACACAAGGTTGCCATGGATCCTCAAGTCTAAGCACTAATTATATATACTAGCATAAGTTGAAAAACTTGCCGTTACTGACTTGCTACTATAGCTTTCTTGTAGATTCTTGGAGTAGGCCTTTAGTCAAATTGTTCTCTAATAAACATCCAATAACATGCAGCCATATCTAACATGAATTGCTTATGAAATGGAGTAATATCCAACTCCTTGAATTTATGCATCGATAGTACAAGTCTATTTGAATCTTAGATGCTTTATCTCATAAGATTCTATGGCTTGGAATGTTTTAAGATCATGACCATGTAAGATTTATTTCATGATAACCTCTTAGAGTGCAACCAAGTTCTATAGTCTTGTGTGATTTATGAGCTTCAACAAAATGCTAGTGAAGTAAAACAAGCACAAGATAACGATAGCCATTGTATATGAATATCATTCAATCAAGATTGTATCATGAATGAAATAGTTTACATGTCAATCTAATTGACTATAGGGGTACTATTCCAACATGCTTCCCTTTGAGAAAGAACTCTTTTTCTTTTTACCTCCTTTGTTTTTGCACTTAGGGCTTTTAGACTTAGAGGAGGATGCAATCATTAATGGTTTGTCCTTTTACATAGTCACCTCAATTGTCACCTATATATTAAGTAATTCGCTAATCATTAGTTCTTACTTGGATATGTTGAAGTTCATAACAAATTGGTCAAATAAACTTAGTAATGATTGATGGATTAAATCCACATAGAGGTCATTGTGCATGACCACATCTAATTGAGCAAGCTTCTCAATAAGATCAATAATCTTAAGACTATGGTCATGGACACCAGCCCCTTCAACCATTTTAGTCCTAAAGAGCTCTATAGACAGTGAACAACCTTATGTTTAGATTGCACATATGAATCTTAGAAGCAATCTTTATGTTTTCATGTGATTTTTGAAGCTCATTAGACATAGACGCTATTATGAGGCAATAGGTTTCAAGATTATCTTTTACCCATTTAGTGAACATTTCACATGCCTTTATCTTCTACCAATTTAGTGAATATTTCACGTGCCTCATCATTAACATCATCACCAACTATATATGACGGACTTTGAGTAAGGACATGTGTTCTTTTTTTGGAGACAAGAATAATTTTAAGGTTTCTTAGTCAATCATGAAATCTAAGCCCGGTGAGTTTATAGGTTTCTAAAATAATGTTTAGTAGATTCTTTGCTATTAACTAAGATTTCCCAATCTAAAAAAGGCAAAAAAGAGAATATAAGCATGTGATTGAATTTTGATATTATAAACATTTTCATGGACATTCAAGCAATTTTTTCTTCAACTATTTTATCAAATTCCTCACATCTTTAAGGAATTCGGGAAATCTCATTTTCCAATGAGAATTAAGGTCCAAAAGGAATCATTTTTGGACCCACGACTCATAAGGCATCTGCAAACAATCCTAAGGTAAGCAACTTTCACTAATTGCATCTTTATGCAACCCTTGATTTGTTTTGCCTCCTTTTTCATGTAAACCCACGACTTATATAACATCTACACTACTAGGTATTAAGTCATATCTATTAATCAATCTTTAATTATAAACTCCACAATGACATTCCACGACTTGTAAGGCAATGTCAAAGTGAATTTTAAATTAAAGTATATCATATGCTGAGAAGTAAGCATAGCTTTCCTCTAATAAAGTGCCCCACGACTCGTAAGCCAACACTAAATTAAGGTAGCATCTCATGCCACCTTCCATTGGTAAAAAGATTTGGATTAATTAATACTCTTTGTAATTTGTATCCAATTTGACATAATATTTTGGAAAAGTTAGACTTCTCTAAGTTGAGAGTTTTTCTTGCTTTGAAAGCTCTCATCAATATTATTGTCCCTTATTTAGGTTCTCTATATCTTAACCTTGTATCTTATACATCAATAGGTTAAAGAAAAGCATGAATAAGTAAATACGCCTAGTATGTTCCTAGGGTTGGATGATCATGAGCCTTAACTAAGTAGTGCACCTAGAGCCATAAGTACATTACTTAATTGATTTTAAGTGAGTTGATTAAATCCTATCTATTGCATAAGTGTATCTGATACATTCATGGGTTTTCAAGCCTCCATAATCCTCTTGGCCTTTTTTGTCTCTTTGTAAGATTTGCAAGAGAAGAAATGCTAACCCCTAGAGTTCTTCTCTTATAACATTTTTTAATACAATCCTTTTCAAACAACTTTGAAACAAATGAAACCAGTTTAAAGGTCTATGTTCATCCCTATTCATTTATCATTCATTCAACAATTAAATAAACAATAAACAAGAATTGATATTCAATTCAATTAATTAAATGCTTATCTCATAAGCAATTAATCAATTGACAAAAATAAGCATAACTCTTTATGCATCTCATTTTTGCACCTAATTGAAGATTAACTTGAACTTGGCTTTGAAAGCAAGCAAAAATTTCCAACATTATTTTGAATCACTCATACAACTTTTGTGCATCAAATTTTGTAGGGAACAACGAAAATTAGATAAGTCAAAACTCAAAATATTACCAAAATTAATCTTATTCAGCCTTCTCGGTGGCCTACTGCCTAACCACTTAAACAAGCATGTAGCAAGTGTGGATACTGAGCACCCAAGCTTGGGCAGCTTGGTAGAAACTTTGCCGGCCAGGCACCATGGTCCCTATTTTGTGCATTTTCATGTTTTTGCCATCTCCAATCACTTGGACACCACCATATCATCATTCCCCACACATTTTGATAAATTTCTAGGTTCTAAACACTTTGAAAACAAGAAACTAAAGTGCTTAAATATGCTTCAAAAATTAAATCTAAGTAAGAATTAACTCTATCCAAAAATCAAATATTCAATTAACTCCAATCCAATTAGATCCAAAAATAGCCATAACACTTTAAAGTTATAATAAACATGCTATATCAACATATAACATCATCCAATGTTAAATCAATATTTAATATCATAAGACTTGAATTAAAATCATGCCGACAAATGAAATAACATGTGAACATATATTGACATATTTTAATTCAACACACATAGAGCCACATACAAAATTATCCGAACACTTAAATTCAACAATTGAATAAAGTGTTAGGAGATTAAGAATCAATTCATCACATTATTGGAATAGTGCCCAGTTTGGCTTTCTAAAAACTATTTTCTTGTAAAACAATCTTGATTGAATGATATTCTTTATATGTCCATCTTTATCTTATGCTTTATATCAATTCACTCATATTTGGATGAAGCCCCCTAGATCACCTATGATGCGGGACTTGGTTTGGTGACCATGGAATCAGTCTCATATAGTCGTGATCTCAAATCTTTCAAGTTATAGAATCTTAAGAGACGGGGCATCTAAGAGCTGGGTAGACTTGCACTAACAATGTATAAATCCAAGAGTTGGATATCACTCCATTCCATGAGCAACTGTGTGAGATGCGGGTGTATGTTAGTGGGTATTTGTTAGAGAATAAAGTACTTAAGACCCACCGTAGAATCCACTAAATAGCTGTGGTATAATCCGATACTTAAGTATTCTCCTATTCGATCTGATCAAAGAGCTTTAATACTAAGTGCCTTTCACACTAACTCTTAGTAGGCCACATCTATCCATATAGATCAAATCTAATGAATTTGTGGAGCGCTCCATTTGTCCTACAATAGGAGCTTTGGTCATATTTTCTTTTCAAACGAGGTATTTATTTATTTTAAAATTTAAATATACTCTTGAAATAATTTAGACCATGTGAATTTAAAGTTTTTATTTATTCATACATTGCAAGGCTTATTTTAAAAGATAAAATCTTATATTTTTATAAGCTTAAAAAATTCTTATAATATCTTTTCATTAAAAATTTAGCCAAACACCCACTTAGTCTATATTTCTACTTGTCTATTAATATTATATATTTTGATTCATGAAATGAATTATTATAGTATTTTTTTTACCCAAAACTCACAATGTAAAAATATTACTCCTTCACCTAACAATTTATATATACATATATGTAATAAAATTTCTTTGCTTCATGTAGCTATGTTATATAATTATCCCACACTTTATACCTATTTCTTTTAGTTCACTATTTGATACTCTTATTTTATTTATTCAAATGACAATTATTATTTTTTTAAAAAAATAATGTTTGTTTGATAACATGTGAAATCGCTTGAGAGCTCTATATGTAAGAGATGAATAAGTATTTGAGCAAGTGCTACTATTAACTTTTGGAGGTGCAACTAAGATGGTTTGATATTTGTTGGCGATTGGCATTGACACTGGATTGACCCTTGTTGCTAGCAGTTTGGAGGAATTTGCTTTCCAGAGTTTAGTGGCCCAACACGTAAAGGCCTAATGTTAAATGGCCTATCCATATGCATGGTGGCCCCTATGAAATAGCCCAAATCGAAGTTTAGTGGCCCAACACGTGAGGGCCTGATGTTAAATGGCCCATCCATATGCATGGTGGCCCCTATGTAACAACCTAAATCAGAGCCTATAATCCTACCAAATTGCCTAAAAGCTAGCTTAAGCCTAGAACGCCAAGCTAGCCTTCTGTCCAGTACAATGCTTAACGCCCAGTCTACAAACCAAGGCCTAGTGTGGACCTAAGCCGAGGCCCAAAAATTCCAGATATCTAATTATACCCATTTAGCAGTTTATCAAAGAGAGAAGTGGCCCAAGATAGTGAGGAAAACAATGTAAGCCCAATCCGTAAGCCCACAATTTAATGTTTGGCCCACCCTCGAGTAGCCTAGGGCCAAAGATATTGGGACCAAAAAATTAATGTGTTACATGTACTAAATATAATAAAATTTTTGCACTCTTTTGTAACTAAACTCTTAGTTATCTATTCAATTAATAATAAAATGCTTATTTTTGAATTAAAATATTATTTAACTATATGTAACAAAATATTTTGTTATATGAACAATTAGTATCTATACTTAATTAAATAAATAATATCATTATTTTATGCATTAGTAATGAAAAATAAAATCCAACAAAATTACCAATGTTTTAGTAACTAAATATTTCGTTACACTATAAAAATCTATTATAACTAATACACTTTTTTGTTACTAATATCATATTTTTGATAATGATACATTTCATCACCATAAGTCCATCATTCTTAACGAACCATAAATTTTGTTATTAAGATTTTTGCGACGGGCTTTAAGACACTAATATTAAGTAACGAAAAATTTGTTATCAATATTTTGGGTAACAAATTTTAGCCTTATGGTTACGAAACTATTCATTACTAAAAGTGTAATTTTTTATAATAGGCTTTCCTAAAGACCATGTATTGATAAGATACTAAAGAGGTTTAGTGTGGAAGAATCTAAGAGAAGATTCCTCCTAATGGGACATGATCTTCGACTCTCCAAGTCTATGGTTGCTAAGACTGATGACGAGAAACATAGAATGTGCCATGTACCTTATGTGTCCGCCATTGGCAACATAATGTATGCAGTTTAATGTATAAGATCAGATATGGTATATGCTCTAAATGTTACGAGCCATTTCCAATCCTACCCCAGTAAATGTCACTGGATGGCTATTAAAATAATCCTTAAGTACTTGAGAAGGATTAAGGATTTGTTTTTTGGTATACAACATTGGAGAATTGAAACTTGAAGGGTTTTCGGATTCTAGTTTTCAATTCGATGAAGATGACCTAAAATCTACTTCTGAATTTGTATTTTGCATTAATGGTGGTGTGGTGAGTTGGAAGAGTTCCAAACAAGAGACTACGATTGAGATTACCACTGAGGTGAAATAATTTGTGGTTTTAAAACTACAAACAAAGGTGTTTAGATAAAAACATTATCCAAGAGTTGGATGTAGTGCCCAGCATGTATAAGCTTATGGTTGTCTCTAGAAGACAACTTAGGACTTGAGCCAAGATCTCGTTAGTAATCTAAATATAGTAAATGTGTTATCATTTGATATATGATATCAATTGATAGAGGCAGCAATTGAGTGGTAATAATTACCTCAAAAGAAAATATAGTAGAACCACTGGTTAAACCCCTAAATGTAAAGGGTTTTTGAAGGACATCCTGAGAAGATGGGCCTTAAGGCTATGAGGAACTGGCTTTCAGGTAAATGAGAGATTGTTGGAATAGTGTCCAACAAGCCAATTAGAATGGCATGTAATCAATTTTATTTGTGATACAATCTTGATTGAATGATATTCTTTAAATCACCATCTTTATCTTATGCTTATATTTCATCACTAGAATTTAGTTGAAGCCGTTAGATCACATAAGACTATGAGACTTGGTCACGCACTGGGTGGAGATCATGAAATAAGTTTTACATAGTTATGATTTTAAATTTTCCAAGTCATAGGATCTTATGAGAATAAGGGTATTTAAGATCCGAATAGACTTGCACTAGGATGCATAAATCTAAAAGTTGGATATTGTGTCATTTTATGAGTAATGCCATATGAGATATGGGTTCATGATAGTGAATAAGGCACTAAAGACTTGTCTGAAGAATCCTATTAGATAACCTTAGTGGCAAGTTGAGTTTTCCAGCTTATGCTAATTATATATAATTAGTCCATTAACCTAAGGATCCATGAAAACTTTGTGTTTAGGTACTCATGGTTTGACTCTTCTTTGACCACCTAGTGTGTCTTTTAGGTAGAGATTATGTATGAGCTACTTAGATGTAGAGACTTGTGAGATTCAAGATGGAATCGGACTCCTCGTCATTATGAAAGGTAAGAGCATATGCCATGTTATTTATAATGAACATTTCCAACGAGTTCTTATGCAAGGTAGTATGACAATTTAGAAAAAGATTTTTTCAAAGATGAGATCATAAATCAAAATTGAACATTGAGAATAAAAATATAGTATCAAAGTTATTAGGAAACCAACAAATATCTTGTCTTAGGCCTCTTTTGGGAGATAGGAGATGGAAGGACTATATTTGCTTGGTACGCATAGAGCTATAATGGTTCTCCAAAAATATTCATTTTGACCAACTAGTTGGGTTCCATGGGCTTGAGGTTGGACATTGACCTTGGAGATTAGGTACTTTTCAATTAATAGAGAATAATTTAATTGAATCAATTAGTTTAAAAGAGTTTAGTAAATATTTGATATCCTAAAGTCATAAAGAGTTGTGAACCCAAGTCCAATGAATGGAAGAACCTAATGGGTCATACACAAAAGCTAATTGCATATTTTAGGCAATGAAGAGGAATTTTCTAAGACTTAGAAAGGTTTCCACATGAGTGATTTAGAGGTTGACCTAGTGGCACAACTGTTGTGGTCATTTTTGGCTTGATCAATTTAATTGTTAAATTGATCTAATTAATTTAAGGAGTCAAGTTAAAAATAATAATTAAGGAGTTAAATATTTGATGCCAAATATTTATCAATTGGTCAAGTTAACTTAAAGAGTTAAGCTAACAATTGCTAGTTTATGGAGTTAAGCTAAATGATTTAAAGAGTTAAGTCAAGATTATTAATTAAATTAAAGAAGTTTAATTTAATTAAAATGGAGAATTAATTTTGGAGGAAAAATTCAAATGAAAGGCTCACTTGGTGTGGCATTAGAATTTATTTGAATGACATTTAATGAGATGAAATGAAGATTCCAAATGAAATTCGAATGCACGCATAATTCATATGCATGCCAACTAGCAAAGCAAGTGGGCGGTCCCCTCTTTGAGGAAGGTGTGATGCCACCTTGGCATCACACCATCCTCCCTTTATATATAGATATAGAGATGGGTAGCTAGCTGCAATTTAGATGCAAGACATCACATTCCATGTGAATTAGATTCTCTCAAACTTTCCCTCCAATTTTCAAGTGTTGCATCATATGTTAAAGCTTCACTTCTCTCCTTCTCTTACCTCCAAATCAGGCCTTCATCCTTGCATATTCTTCTCTTTATCCCCAACTAATATTGAGGAGAATTGGGGTTGCATTGGTGTGTGGATCTTATCATTAGAGGCAAGACAAGTGGATTGCCTAGCCTTTTGGAGATCAAGTTTCTGACAGTAACTTTGGAGCAACCTTTGAAGGTCTTGCTGAGTTTTGATTGAGTTAATATTTGTATTGAAGATGCATCAAGGAGTTCGTGATCTTTTGGTATGAGTTTCACTCAAATCAGAGTTTATTTTCCTGGTCAAAAGTTTATAGGATTCCACTGTGGCGTAGAGAGATAGATTCAAGGAGTTGATATCTTTATCCACCTTTATTTTTTTTTTTTTGAAAATCAAGGCATTCTTTGCACCAAATTTGAATTCATGGCATGTTTAGATCCTTGGTGACATGTGTAGCCTAGTTATTTTTAGTTTATAAAATTTTGATTATTGGATCGTAGTGCTACATGTGCTTTCAATCTCACATGTTGAGAGAAACTACTTTCTAGATTCCCTCGAACAACTTTTTCTCTTCAATAACTTCCTCATACTTTTGTCTTTATCTTTATTCATCCTTGTCATCTTTTTAGCTAAATGAGAGAGAATTGAGAGTGGCTTTAAGTGTGTCAACTAGCTTAAGGGGCATCACATTTGGGGAGCTTAGGTTTAGTGAATCAAGATTTTCCAAGTTTGTGGTTGACTTGGTGTTGATTGTCAATTGGCAATTTTGCTTCAAGCGTTTATGTTTCGCCACCTATTGGAGCACATCTTGGAGGAGTTTTTGGCAGCAAAAGTTACTATGAAGGATGCCCATTGGAGAGGAGTTGAAGTTTGTTGGAAGAAAAGATGAATTCTTTGTTTCAAAAGAGTTCTTTGTGAGAGCTAGCTTGTTACCAATCAATTTCATAATTAAGGTAACATTCTTCTACCTTGTTAATCTAATTTCAAGGCATAGAATAAATCCTTGGGTTAAGGACGTGTTGGTTAATTTTTTTTATTTTCATAAATTATTATGGATCTTAACACCTCCTTTCCTTATATTACATCCAAATGAAGTGAGCAAAAGGTTTGCAAACTCCAAAGATCCATTTATGGACTCAAGCAAGCATCCCGAAGTTGGAACATATATTTTGATGAGACCAACAAATCATTTTGCTTTATCAAAATTTGTACGAACTGTATACATACAAAAAGACTAGGGGCAGCTCGATTTAATTTATTATATTTTATGTCGATGACATCCTTCTATGTCATAGTGTATTAAAGCATGATTATCATAACAATTCTTAATGAAAGATTTGGGAGAAATATTCTGTGTATTAGGAATACAAGTCTATATACATAGGTTAAGGAGGATGTTAAAGCTATCCTAATTTTCATACATAGACACAATACTAAAGTGATTTAGTATGGAGGAAGCCAAAAGAGGATATCTCTCTATGAGACATGGCCTTATCTCTCTAAGTCTATAAACCCTTATACAGAGGAAGAGAGAAAAAGGTTGTCCCAAATACTTTATGCAACCACCATTGAAAGCATAATGTATGCTATTCTATGCATAAGACTAAATGTAGCATATGCTCTAAATCTTATGAGTTGTTAAGAATCCAATCTCGATGAGAGTCATTGAAAAGCTGCAAAAATGATCCTAAAGTACTTGAGAAAAACTGTGGATTAATTTTTAGTAATCGACAATGAAGAATTAAAAATTGAAAGATTTTTTTGTTCTAATTTCCAATCCAACGAAGATAACCTTAAATATATATATCTAGATTTATAGTCTGTTTTAGTGGTAGCACGGTCAGTTGGAAAAGTTTCAAATAAGAAACTACAACTGATTCAACCACGAAGGCAAAGTACATTGCAACATCGATACCATAAAGGAAGTTGTTTAGATGAAAATTTTCATCCAAGAGTTAGATGTGGTGCCTAGCATTACATAGCCAATTATTGCTTTTTGTGACAACGATGGTGCCATTGTTTAAGCAAATGAGCCAAGATCTTATTAGCAATCTAAGGAAATATTAAGGTGTTATCATTTTCTATGAGAGATCATTGATAGATGCGATATTTGAGTTGAAAGGTTTGTCCCAAAAGAGAATATAGCATATCTATTGATTAAACCCTAATGCAAAAGATTTTTGAACAATATCTTGAGAAAATGGGCTTAAAGGCTCTTGGGAATTAGTTTTATGGTAAGTGGAAAATTGTTGGAATAGTGTAATGCAACTAATTAGATTGGCATGCGATGCTACTTTTTTGTAGCAATCTTGTTTGAATGATATTATATAAATGGTCATCTTTATCTTATACGTTTTATGATATTTTTCACATACGTTTGGTTAAAGCACTTAAATCATATAAAATTGTGGAACTTTGTTACTCACATGATGTTGCTTGTGAAACATGTCTCTATGATCATAATTTTTAATATTCCAAGTCATAAAATCTTAGAGATACAACATCTAAGATTAAGACAGATATGCACTAGCCATGCACACTTGAATGAGCTGGATATTGCTTCATTTCATAGACAATCTATGTAAAGACATGGATATATGCAGGGGGTGCTTGTAGAAAATATGTTCACTAAAGACTTACTTAGAGAATTTATAACGTACTCAAAGTGACTAGTCAGTAATCAGAAATTCTCTTGCTTACAATAGTGCATATAATTAGCCATTTGACTTGAGGTTCCACAATAACCTTATAATTAAGTCCTTATGCTTTGATTTTTTCTTGAACACTTAGCAGATTACATGGGGCCTAGGCTGGGCTCAAGCTACCTATGTATGGAAGTCGTAGATTCTAAGAGGGACTTATTTGCTATCATGAAGAATTATTTGATCTCTTATTTATTCATGATAACTAGTTTCAAGAAATCCTAGAGCAAGGTGATATGGCAATTTAGAAAAAGAATTTTTCAAAGTTGAGGTCATGAATTAGAACTGCATCAAAAATAGATACATAGTTATTGAGGCTATTTGAGAATCGGCAAATATCTTATCCTAAACATTTTTTGAAGATAGGAAATAGAAAGACCATATTTACAATTTAACCATAAAAAGCATAAGGTTCATACTAATTAATTCATCCAATTGATTGGACTCTATTGGCTTGTGATAGATATTAACTATGGAGATTGAATACTCTTTAATTAATGGAGATTAATTAAAAAGTGATTAGTTTAAAGAAGCTTAGGCTACTTGAAATATTTGAAATTCAATAAATCCCAACGAGTTGCATGGCCATGTCTAATTGATTGGTGAACTTAATGGGTCACACACAAAAGCCATTAAGGACTTTAGCGGGCTTGGAGAAATTATTTAAGGAGTTCTATAATTAAATTAGTCGAGATTGAAAAAGAGCAATTGACTAATCCAAAATTGATCACAATGGCTTGATTAATTTAAAAGGTTAAATTAATTAATTAAATTAAATTGTTAATATAATTGAGCCATGTGACAACTTTAATTTGTCTTGCTAACTTAAGGAATTAAGATGGATCAATTAACTCTTTAATTGATATTAAAGAGTCTTATTTTTTAGCCAAATATTTAAATGGAAGGGTCTAATTAAAATTGACAATTAAAATAGAGATTTTAATTAGTAGGATTAAAATCCTACTTGTAGAAGAATTAAGTTCCAACTTGGCACTTGAGTGACATCACTTGAACTAAATAGTGTGAGGGGTGCACTTGGAAAGTCCTTGATGCACCCACCCAAACACTCAATATAAAGTCTAAGGAATCCCCAAGTGGGCGACTAAGGGATATAACTATCCTCCCTTTATCTCTTTCTGGTGTGACAAAACTATCTTCTAGAATCTCTCTAATCCCATCTCTTCCAATCTCCCTCTTTCTCTCCAACTCTTACCATTCTCTTCGATCTATTCTAGCAAAAGATTGAAGATTAAGAGAGTGATCTAAAGGTGCGTAGACTTCATCGGAGACATCACCGTTGATGTGCTTCGTGGTGAACAAGGAGCCCAAGTTGAAGCAGAACTCTTCATTCAAGGTGGCAAATGAATTGATTTTTACCATTTTTGGATGATTTTGAGGTATTTTTGGAGCTAATTTGCTGTTGTAATTTCAGGAATAAAGTGACTAAAAATGGCCTAAGGAGTGGAGGTGTGTTAGTGAATGATTGAGGAGTCAATTGGTTACACTATCTCTTGGTCTTAGAAGAATTTGATTTCTTCCTTTAAATCCATTATTTTGCACAAAATATATACTTGTTAATAGTGAATTAAGTCATTTCTATGTGTTGAAAAGTTTTAAAGTCTGGTGCACTTTAGATCCATAATTCACCATCTCCTTCATTTTATTCTTCTTAAGTTAATAATTTAAAGGGTATTTTTCCCCCATTTTTGGCGGGAAGTTAATTTTTTTAGTTTATTCTCCTTAGCAATTATATATATGTACATAATCTCTTTGTATGATCTTGAACTATTTCGTACGACATTTCCGGCGTGTGTTTATAATTCAATAAACAAATCCCTCTGCATTATTATTTTGCAATGATGCACGTGAGTGTACACATGGGCAGTCCTGTATATCACAATTAAACTATGTACATTCAATTGACAATAATTTTTATGGTTTTATACACTTTAGTTAAAATAATGGATAACTTAAAAATTAAAAAAAGCTAAATAAAATTTTAATGAAGTTTTATTGTCCTAAATAAAACTATATGTGGAATTTAAAAAAGTTAATTTAAACTAAAATATAGTTAACTCAATTGATATTGTTACTTTAATTCTTTTATGCATTTGAATTAACCTTTTAAATCATTAGTTCAAAATTAAGTTAGATCTTCAAACTCAATTTAAAAGGGTTTTTCAATATTCTTTTAAAAATAGTTACAAAGTCCATTGGATTGTTACCAGTCCATTGGATTGTAGACAAGGCTGTCTCAATGAACCTATTGCCTGTCTAATTTCTATTCGTTCAGCTGGTTTACTCGCTGTCACAATTTTCTATTGCTTACGTGATCATGTTGATACAAAACTTTGTTGTGGGTTAACAACGTTTTCCTGTGGAGACAAAGGTAAAAATAATAAAGAGAAGGAAAAAAAACATATACTATACTTTTGGACCCTGAGTTGACTCTATAGTACTTCATTAGAAAACAATATTATATTAATAATAAAATAATAAATGATAATATAAAAATTGTTCATAATAATATGTATTAAGTAACAATAGCTTTATAAATGACAATAATTTTTACTTTGTCACGATATAATTCAATATTTAATGACAAAAATCAACATTTTAAGTTGTCACAATTAATAATTAGTGACATTTTTATAATGGCAACCGCGTGACAATAAAAATCATCACCATAATTTGTGATTAGATTTTCATTATCACTAAATTATCACTATTAGTGTGTCATTAATTATTAATTGTGGCAACTTAAACACTATTTTTGTCACTATTTAATTTATAAAAATCATTAAGGTGACAAAGCAAAATTTTTTGTCACTTAATATTTATGATTAGTGATAACTTTTATTTTGTCACATGCTATTTTGGTACTAACTTATCTTTTTCTTGTACTGAAAAATTGGTTGCCACAAACAACCAGGAACCGTTCTCTAAGACCGAGTGACTGAAAGAAGATAAATTTGTTTCATTAAGCTATAAACATATCCATTCAGCTTTTTCTTATCAAGAAAAAAGGCGAAAAAATTCCATTCACCTTTCCAGGGGTTCAGAAATAACTAGGTACAGGAATGGTTGAGTTTCAGAAAAGCTTCTTTTTAACTTGTTTTCTAACTTGCTCGCTCACAACAGGCCATTCATCTTTTAGAGCTTCTGAATGATACTAATGGAATTGTAATATGGTCATCCAATATGCCGAGGTCTCTGCAGAATCCAACTGCACAATTATTAGACTCGGGAAATCCCGTGGTGAAGGATGCAAATGATGATCAGAGTCTTGATTATCCATCGCATGCAAATTTACGAGGTATGAGTTTAGGGTGGAATTTTGTAACTGGAATAGAGACGTATCTCTCCTCATGGAAGAGCAAAGATGATCCAGCGTTTACAGTTTACAGTTCGCTTAGATCCTGTTGGATATCCACAGTTGTTCCTCAAAAGAGATAACCTTGTCCAGTGTAGAATTGGACCCTGGAATGGGCTTCGTTTCAGTGGGGCATAACACATAGCAGATCCCGCGTACAGGCCGACGACACAGATACTTCGGATGAATAAGAATGAGGTAAAGCATGCGGAAGATACTACTGTCGGATTGGTAGTTGTTTTAAGGACTACAATTGGTCAGAATGGTGTAGCAAAGCGTTGGACTTGGATTGATCGAACCCAAGCCTGGGAGAGTTACTTTAACATGCCAGCAGATAATTGAGATAGGTACAAGCTGTGTGGTGCATATGACAGCAGCAACATTGGAAAGACTCCATCATGTGAATGTCTTACTGGATTTGCACCGAAAGATGAAGGTTGGAGTAGAGCAGATTGGTCAAATGGGTGCACCCACTGGTGACCGTTGAACCGTGAAGGAGATGTATTTTTGAAGTATTCTGGAATTAAATTTCCAGACTCAAAACATTCCTGGTCAATGTTAGTATGATCACAGTCATCTCAATAAAATTGAAGGTTTAAAGCAAAATATAAACATAAGGTCTTTAATATACAATAAAAAATTAATTTTTAATACATATATCTTTTTAGTAATTATTTTGTATTTTATAGAAAAAAACTTTTCATATTAAATATTATCTAAATTTTATTCTCTTACTTTTTTGAGATGCAAAATTATTAATTATATTTTTATAATTAATTTCATCTAACATTCTTTTTAACTAATCAACATAGTCAGCTCATTCTATTTTTATTGAGACGTTGACATATTTTATTAATTTTAATTTTGAAAAACTTATTTTGAAAAAAGAAAAATAAATTTTTAGAAATAAATCTTGATTTGTAGTAAATGTGAATTAACACTAATATTATTTAGTGATTGGTATTAAAAAACAATGAATGAGATTGTGTTTTGATAGGTAAAAGAATAAGAATTAAAAGGATAGTGGAGATTTAAGAGAATGAAAAATAATAAGATTTAAATTTATTTTTTAATTAATTATTTATTGTAAATTTAACTAATTCGATTAGGCCTAAATTGTTTAATTAAGAAAACATATATATGAGGCTTTTAAACTAAAGATTTAATTTTTTAAGACCTATAGTGTAAAATGAAAAAAAAAAGAAAAAAGTAAATAGGCTTTATGTTTTTATTTTTATACCTAAAATATAGAAGAAAATATGTTTAAAGGCCTTGCGCCTTTCTTGATTAAAGGTGGAGAGACCAATGAGTATGATCCTGGCAGAATGCCAATGGAATGCTTGAGGAATTGCTCTTGTGCCGCGTGCACACAGTTGGATATAAGAGAAGGGGGAAGTGGAGGCCAGCTTTACCATGGGGACTTGATTGACCTCAAAAATCCATCCGCTGGTGGACAAGATATTTACATCAGATTGGCTTCTTCTGAGATAGGTAAGAATTTATTCAAGAATACTTTTGAGTTTCTTTCTTTAATGCAGGAGTTTTCTTCACTATGAAGGCAGAGGACTAAAGGAGCACCGGCTTTCTAAAATTTTTGGGTTAAATTGTGGAGTTATTTTTTGACTAAAGCATTATAGCTTTCTAAATACAACAATTTCCCAAAAATAGATGCTTGAAGATGCTCCGGAGAACATGATTTCAGATGAATATGGTATGCATTTTACTTCTCTATGAATAGAGTGTTACTGCCAATAAAAGTTAGTCAAAAGAGAGAATTTTCAGAGTTGCTTTTAAGAAAATCTATAAATAAAAATATATTGGGATTGTGTTCTAACTTCTTTGGGTCATCATACTCTAAGAATATAACACAGAGTATCACTGTATTTTGTCTGGACTCAGAATGTTGACAGAGTATCATACTTTTACATCAGTGGTTGGGTTCTTCTCTGCCTTAGCCTCATTCTATATATTAGCAAGAGGAAGAAGGGTCCAAACATAAGAAGAGGAGGTAAGAATAACTTGTATTTTAGGCTTAAGGAAAAACTACAACGGCGAAAAAATGTGAGTTAGAAACAGTGTCCAATTTCAATGTTGTGGGACCATATAATGGAAGTCATGGCAAAGACCCAGAGTTGCCTTTCTACAAATTATCTACAATTTTGAAAGCGACAGATCATTTTTCACCCAATAAAAGGCTTGGGGAAGGTGGTTTTGGACCTGTTTACAAGGTAAAATACTATATTTTTCTTCACAATTTTATGCAGTGTGTGTAAATAATACGAACCTATATGACAAACGTGGCATAAAGTATGGCTCAAAAACTGAATTAGTCCGTATTCAAGTTAAAACCAAAGAGTAAATGAGTGCAGTTTTGATCACCAAAAGAGTACATGGCTTAAATATTTTGCAGAAAAATGAAATAGACAAAAACATAGATTTGTTTTTCGTCAAACAATACAGAAATTTTGTGCTTTTTAAAACTGAGATTCCTAAATTAGGAAAATTCGTTATGGGATGTAAAAGAAAAATACTTTGTTCTATTGCGAATTATTAATAGAAGATGATAACAATGGGACGATAGCCTTTCACATTCACAAGTTTTGATCTCAGGGCAAGCTGGAACATGGAGAGGAAATTGCTGTGAAACGTTGGTCAAAAACCTCCACACAAGGAGTCGATGAATTGAAGAATGAAGTAATCTTGATAGCCAAACTTCAGCATCGAAATTTGGTGAGGCTTTTAGGATGTTGTATCGAAGGGGAGGAGAATATGTTGATCTATGAGTATATGCCTAACAATGGCTTGGATACAATTCTATTTGCTAAGCCACTTGAATTTAGTGTACGAAGATTGTCTTATAATGCTAATGTATCCATCAACAATCATTCAACAGCGCACTAACTCCACATAGGATTTTATTTTTGCAGATCAAACAAAAAGTATGTTACTTGATCGGCCAAAGCGTTTCCATATTATTAATGGAATTGCTAAGGGACTCTTATATCTTCATCAAGATTCTCAGTTGAGGATTATTCACAGAGACCTCAAAATGAGCAACGTATTACGAGATTCTGATATGAACCCAAAGATATCAGATTTCGGCCTGGCTAGAAGTTTTGGAGGAAATGAGAGTGAAGTTAAGACACGTAGAGTGATTAGAACATAGTAAGAATGTCAACATGTTGATGCACACATAACCTATGTAGCTCCCTTGATTTCTTGTAACATTAATATTGTGTTATTAATACTCTATTACAGTGGATCTATGCCTCCAGAATATGCAGCGGATGGTCTTTCCTCAGTAAATTTTAGCTTTGGAATCCTCGTTTTAGAAGTTGTGAGCGGAAAGAGAAATAGAGGATTCTCCCTCAAAGATCACAATCTCATCCTCCTTGGACATGTAAGTTTTATTTCCCAATGCAGTGAACATTCTATGACAAAACATTGTCATAACATGTTCAAACGTGGACAGGCATGGACACTCTACAAAGAAGAAAATTCATTGAAACTAGTTGATGCTTCTTTAGGGAACTCATTTGACTTTTCAGAACTGTTATGGTCGATCCACGTAGGATTTTTGCGCATGCAAAAATGCCCTGAAGATAGGCCAAGCATGTCTTCAGTGGTTTTCCTGCTGGGGAATGAAGTTGCAATTCCTCCAGCTAAGCAGCCTGGTTTGTTCATAGAAAGGGATGTTTTGGATGTTCAGAGTTCAAATAGCACAAATGTGGCAAATTCAGTAAATGAAGTTACCATTACATTGCGGGAGGGCAGATAGGAAATTGTTACGGTACCTTTAGTCATATAACCTGCTTGTACATTTCACAACAGTGGTACACATGACTGCTGGTACTAGCTCTATTTTCTATCAGGCTCTCAATGGGGCTCGGCTCAAATACAAACCAGATAATTCTAGTTGAATTCAAGCCTAGACGAGACACTGACTCCGTTTAGTAGTCGCTTGGCCATGGAGAGTAGGTGTGGGATGGTAGCCCTGGGGTGATGTAGATCTTTATATATTTATATGTATTATGTATATTTATGTTTTCAGAACTATATAACTGTATATATGTCTATGAGTGACACCCCTAAAATTCCAATTGGTAAAAATTTAAAAATTATAATTTTAATGTGTAAATAAAAAAAATATAGGGTTCAAAATGTAAATAGGAAAGGATTTAATTGTAAGAAATTCGAAAGTTCTAGACAAGAAAACCGCATAGCACCGGAGGTGGCGGTGGTGTGTTACCAATGGCGGAAACTTGAGTTTGAGTGGTGGGTTGTGAGGGGCTTAACTGAACGAATAGTCTGATGTCTTTAATTTCACGAGCGGACCAATGGCAGAGGAGAGTTGAACGTGGCAGCGGGGAGAACCCAACTCAATTTTTCAGCAAATTGAGCAGTAAACTGATGGCAAAGCTTGAAATTAACTTGGATGTTTCATTGTTTGTGCTGAAAGGCATCGAATGGTGGTGGTGGTTAGTTACTTTGGCGGCGATGAATAGTGGTGCACGGCGAACCTAGCGACAAAATTTTCAACCCAGTGCAGTGATCGCATGCATGGTGTTGTCTTGTGGTGGTTTGGTTCTAAAAATTGAGTTCATTGGTAAATTTAGTGGGAAATGAAATTTGTTACCTTTGAACTTTTGATTATTCCTTTTGGTATATAATCTCATGTATTTAGGTGAAAAATTAGAATTTTAGATGAATTGGGTCCAAGATAACGGATGCATGGTTATATATATAATATTAGGTGGACTTGAATTTGTAAAATAATATATAATCCTTGATTAATTAAGTTAATTTGGTAACTAAAACCCTAACCTTGTATATAATGATGTATGGAGCTGAGCTATTAAAGATTACATTATCATTAGTTAGATTTAATTGCTGTAATTATATACCTAACTTTTGTGTAACATTGCAAGGACCAAATATTAACAAGAATTTGAGTTGATTCTTGTGTTTCAACTAAATTATTGATATAGAACTTAAATTGTTAAATTAGGAAATAATATCATAGGAAATAATTATCAACTAGATCAAACAAGTCCCTTGTAAATATTATAGCGCTAATAGCATAATTGGCATGTTACCTTTGTGGTATTTTCTGAACTAAGCCCCTAAAATACTGTATTAATTGGAAAACAACTAATAATAAGATATAAACAGTTTCATTATTGTTTAAATAAAATGATACAAGTATTTTGAAATTAAGTATGTCCTTTTGAAATAGGTGATAAGAAGCCAGGATTTGCAGGGTAGTAGGATGAGGATATCATTTTTGTGGGAATTAAGGTGAGGGTAAAGCCTATCTTTCTTTTGGGAAGTGATTGATCTTTGAGGTTTGAATTCCTTGTGTCTATTTATTAAATTTGATTGTAGTTATTTTGGTGTTTAGAACTCCTATTATATTATCCATTTTTCTATCCCGTAAACCTTACAGCCTTGCTAGCTTTCCTTATATGTGTTGATATTTTGGTCTTCCTGACCAATTTCATTTCGTACTCCTGCTTAAATCGTTTTGCATGTTGGTTATATGGCTTTGCCGACTAATGTTTTATGGATTGTACCATTTCATTCGGTTTCACATATATGTTCCCAATTAGTTATTTTGAAATATGTTTTAGCTGTTGACATTTGGTTAAGTCACCTTGACGGTGCTCTTTAGGGGTTACCACTCATAGGGACACCATGGGGTGGGTTAGATTGAGGACTAGGTCTGCAAGGATGATCAGAGGGTATGGATCAATGGTGGTAGGTCTCTTGGCTATTACCTACTAAAGATCTTGACTTGCAGATAGTTGGACTTAGCTGTTTGTGACTAGTAAGATCTGCCATGCTGCTGGCCATGCCACAATGTCTATTGAGCCAAGTGCTTAGGTAACAAAGTAATAAAGAAAATTTGTTATGTTATATTTGCACTTCATGTTTTTGTTTATGTTCTATTCTGAGAGTAATAAGGTCGGAGTTGCCAGCACAGCCTATTAAATTTTTTATCACATGTGCTATGTTTTATCATTGCTTCATGTTGCAAATAATGACATGCTCGTTATTTATCGCTTATTGATAATTTTACTTTCCACTGTTTTTCCTAGTTTATTTGTCACACACTCTGCTCAGTATGTCCTAGGGCTTGCCCCCTCCACTGTTTCTTATTCTCTCCCTAAATAGGACTGGATCTGATAGAGGTTGAAGGCTCATGACTTACCTAGGTGTGAGTGTATTTTGTAATAGATTAGGGGCTATATATGTGTATATAGATTACACTTAATCATGACACTTAGACTAGTGGACATTTTGTAAATAGCTAAGTTTGATTTAGTCTTTTGATGTATACATTTTTGCACAATTTGGGGTGATCTTTTGGGCTTATTGCCAAGTTATTATCTTTTGAGGTTATTTGGTGGGTTTTGGCTTCTTTAGGTATCTTTTGTATTATACTTTAAATTTGAATTGGTGGTACCTTAGCTTAGGACTCATTCTTGGTTGGGTGTGCCACAATATGTGTATATATACAAAATATATTTTAGATTTATGTCTACTTATCTTTTTGTCCTTTTATTTTTTTAATAACAAATTTAGTTTTTGTTTTTATTTTATTTTATTTTTTATTTTTTGGCATTTTTATTTTTATTTTATTTTTGTTGAAGTAGCTAGTTGAGTTGTCATGACATTGCCATGTAGGAGCATAAGCACCACATAGCACAAGATCATCTGCTACACAGGTGTAGGCCATTCAAAATTGTGATTCGGGCCAATATGGTTCGAAATTATCAAATTTTTAACGGTAATGTATCAATTTTGCAGCCTAAAAAATTACAGTCAATTTTTGTTAGTATTTTTATAGGACTAATTTTACAATTTTACTTATTTCTTCAATTATTTTTTAATATACTTCAGTAAATTCAATTTTCTAAATAATCAAGTGTGGAAACTAATTTTTTACTATTAATCTTTTTAGATTACAAAATAATTGGTTAAATTAAGGAAGTGATTTCTTAGAGTTCATTAGGAATAATCTAAACTTTGTGAACATCAAGATAAACTCAATTTCATAGAATACATATTATTACAGATAAAACATTTTTGTTTAAAAATTACTACATACGTAGACATAATAATCTCACAATAAAGTATTACTAGTAATTTGTGGAACACTAGTTTTGAAATACAAATATTCAGACAGCCTACACATATATTGTGTAAACATAAATGTATAGTATATGTACGCATAACATATATGTTTGAAGCATATATTCCAATAAAATAAATAAAATATTTGAAAAGAGTTTTGAATTATTAATGCCTAAATAATAATTCAAACTTGATGAAGTTCGAATTATGAAATTCGAACATGCTGTTGAACTTGATGAGGTTAAAGATGGTAAACAAATCCCATAAATAGTAGAAACAACTGAACATCAAGAACATTGCACACAATCTTTAAGAAGGTCGAAACGAATCAAGAAACAACCCAAGAGGTTCAGATTCCTTCGTGGGATAGGCCAATTAGATAGTGATCTGAAAACCTATGAGAAAGCTATGTTGGACATAGATTCGTGACATTAGCTTGACATTATGAAATTCGAAATGGACTCCATTTACTCCAACAAAGTATAGACTTTGGTAGCCACCAGAAGGTGTAGTACCCAGTGGTTACAAGTAGATCTATAAGAGAAAGCTAAGAGTCGATAGAGAGATAACGACTTTTAAGGCACAACTGGTGGCAAAGGGTTGTATTCAAAGACCTGGTATTAATTTTGAGGAAACCTTTTCACTAATCGCTATGCCTATGTCCATTAGGATTTTACTTGCCATAGCCATATATTATGACTACGACATATTTCAAATGGATTTGAAAATCTCTTTTCTCAATGGAAACATTGAAGAAGAAATCTACATGAAGCAACTACAAGATTTTACATTCAGAAGAAGTGAGCAAAAGGTTTGCAAACTCAAGAAATCTATTTATAGACTCAATAAAGTGTTCCAAAGTTGGAGCATAAATTTTGATAAGATAGTTAAAACATTTGGCTTTGTTAAAAATGTGTATGAACCTTGTGTATATAAGAAGGCTAGTAGGAATAGTGTACAGTTTATTGTGTTTTATGTTGATGACATTCTTCTCATTAGGAATGAGAGTGTACTAAAGCATGATTTTCTACACAATTCTCCATGAAGGATTTGGGAGAAGTATTCTATGTATTGGGAATACATATTTGTAAAGATAGATCGAGGTAGATGCTAGGGCTTTTCCAAATACTATATATTAACAAGATACTAAAGAAATTTAGTATGGAAGAATCTAAGAAGGGCTTCATCCCTGTGGGACACATTCTTTATCTTGTCAAGATTATGGCCCCTAAGATAGATAATGAGAGACATAGAATATCCCACATACTTTATACATCCGCTAATGGAAGCATAATGTATGTTGTTCAATATACAAAGCTGAAATGTATCACACAGTCTAAGTATTACAAGCCTCTTTCAATCCAACCCGGTGAATGTCATTGGAAAGCCATTAAAGCAATCCTTAAATACTTGAGAAGGACTAAGGATTTGTTTTAGGTATACAACAATTGAGAATTGAAACTCAAGAGGTTTTTGGATTCTAGTTTTCAATATGATATAGATGATCTAAAATTCACTTCTATATTTATATTTTCTCTCAATGGTAGCACAATGAGTTGGAAGAGTTTCAAACAAGACACCATAGTTGAGACTACTATTAAGGTGTAATATATTGCAGTTTGGGAAACTGCAAAGAAAAGTGTTAAGATAAAAACTTCATCTAAAAGTTGAATGTAGTGCCTAGCGTGTATGAGCTTATGGTTCTCTTTTGATGACAACTTTGAAATTTAGCAAATATCTCATCAGTGATCCAAACACTAATAAATACTTTATCATTTGATATATGATATCAACTGATAGGGGCAACAGTTGAGTGGAAAAGGTTGCCTCAGAAGAGAATATAGTAGAGCTACTGTCTAAACCCATTGTAGACGGCTTAATTTTTGAGCCAATTAAAAAATGACATATGTAAATAATA
>JACGDI010005515.1:1090627-1184103 GCA_014898725.1 Jacaranda copaia
TTTCTTTGTCTTGTGATTTAATTTTGCAGACAACGAAATTTGTGTGAACACCCCTAAATGTAAAAAACCTTTGAAAGACATCTTGAGAATATGGGCCTTAAGGCTATGGGGAGTTGGCTTCAGGGCAAGTGAGAGATTGTTAAAAGAATATCCTATAGCCAATTGGTATGGCATGTAAACTATTTCACTTGTGAGATAATCTTAATTGGATGACATTTATATTTCAATGGCCATCTTCATATTATGCTTATTTTACCTTTCTAGCATTTAGTTGAAGCCTTTAGATCACATAAGACTACAGGACTTGATCACGCACTAGGTCCTGATCATGAAACAAGTTTTATATGGTCGTGATCTTAAAATATTCTAAGTTGTAGAATCTTATGAGATAGGACATCTAAGATTTGGATAGACTTGCACTTATAATACATAAATCCAAAGGTGAGATATTGCTCTATTTCATGAGCAATCCATTTTAGACATGGGTGCATGTTAATGGCTATTTGTTAGAGAGCAAGTTCATTGATGGCCCACCCATAGAATCCACTAGATAGCCATAGAGGCAAGTTGGTAGTAATAAGTTCTTCAGCTTACGCTAGCGTATATAATTAGTCCTTTAACTTGAGAATCCATGATAACTTTGTGTTTAGGTTTTCATGCCTTCACTCTTCTTAGACCACTTTGTGGATCACCCAAGTTGAGATTGGGTATGAGCCACTTAGGCATGGAGGTTTGTGAGATCTAAGGTGGGATCCATCTCTTCGTCATTATGAAGGGTAAGTGCATTTTCTATGTATTCTATAGTGATCAATTCTAAAGAGTCCTTGTGCAAGGCAGTATGACAATTTGGAAAGGGAATTTTCTAATGATGAGGTTATAAATTGAAATCAAACATTGGGAATAGAAACATAGTTATTGAGGTTATTAGAGAGCTAGCAAATATCTTGCTCTAAACCTCTTCCAAGAGATCGGAGATGCAAGGACCATATTTGCTTGGTAAGTGTAGAGCTTGAATAGTTCACGATGGGTATATTCATTTTGACCAATTAGTTGGGCTTCATAGGCTTGCCGTGGACATTGACCATGGAGATTGGGTACTCTTCAATTAATAGAGATTAATTGAATCAAGTTATTATTTTAATGAAGTTTAAACTAATGTGAATATTTTGATATTCAAAATATCACAAGAGTTATGGGCCAATGTCCAATGAATGGGAGAACTTAATGGGTCACATACAAAAGCCTAAAGAAAGTTCTATTTGGTGAAGGGAATTTTCTAAGAGTAAGAAAATTCCTAGTAATCGATTTTGTGGAGAAAATGGTTGGCTAATTTTTAGTCATTTTGGCTTGGCTGATTTAGTTGTTAAATTAATCAAAATAATTTAAGGAGTTAAATTAGGCGAATTAAATTAAGGAGTTAATTTAATTGGTTCCATATGATAATTAATTAGTTAGGTTAGCTTGGGCTAAAGTTGCCGAATTTCTGCTGTGCTAAGAGGAGATAGTTTTGAAGAGTTCAACCTTATCTTCATTTCTGCCTTGGATTTATGCGGTTGAGGTCTTTATACTCATCCAAATCCATCTTAAGAGCATGACTTGATCCTTGGATAGAGTGTATTCAAGTTTTGATTTAGCTATTTTTGCTTTATTACATGAATCATTATGTTACACTTTCCTTCAAAAAGTAGGCCAAAAATGGCCTTGACTTAGTCCAAAGCAAAAATAGGGCAAGCTACCGCCCTAATTGCCTAGTCATGGTTGAGTAGTGGGTGTGTTGTGCACACATCTGCCGCAATGCTACTTAGGATGACTGGGCAACACTGAGCCTTGGTGTTTTGGATTGGTTTTTAGGCTTACTTTTGTGTTGCTTTGTGCTCAAAATTAATTTAATTCATGCTAATTAGATGCACAAATATTGTGCAAGTTCTCAAATTTATGTTTGACATTTTTGGATGCTTCTAAAGTCTTGTTCAAGGTAATTTTCAATTAAGTGCAAAAATGAAATGCATAAGGAATTATGCTTATTTTTTCTTGTTAATTAATTATTTGTGAGATAAGCATTTAATTTGTTGAATTGAATGTCAATACTTATTTATTATTTATTATTTATTTAATTGTTGAATGGATGATAAATATATGGGGATGATCATGAACCTTTAATATGGTTTTATTTGTTTCAAGTAGTTGAAAATGGTTGTATTAAATGGGGGCTTACATGTCCCCTAATTTTCTATCCTGTAAATGTTATGAGAGTAGAGTCACTAGGAGTGAGGATTTCTTTTCTCTTGTGAGTGTTGCATGGAGACAAATAAGGCCAAGGGAGTCAATGAGGCATGAAAACTTATGAATGTATGGGATACATTCATGTAATAGTAAGATTTAATCAACCCACTTAAAATAAACTAAGTAGTGTACCTATGGCTCTAAGTACACTACTTGGTTAAGATTTATGGTCATCTCACCCTAGGAGCATAATTGGCGCATTTACTTATTTATGCTTTCTTTATCCTATTGATGTATGATATGCATGGTTATGATATATAAAACCTAAATAAGAGAAGATAAAATTGATAAGATTTTCCAAAGCAAAAAAATCCCTCAACTTAGAGGTGTTTAAGTGCTTTCAAAATATTAAGTCCATAAGGATACACACTGAAAAGAGTTTTAATTAATTCATGCCTTCTACTAATAGTATGTGACATGGGATGCTACCACATTTCCATGATGTCTCACGAGTCATGGGTTACATTTGTGGAAGAAAGCTATGTTCACTTACTTTGCATGTGATGCACTTTAATTTGACGCTTCCTATGCATTGTCTCACAAGTCGTGGCATAGCCTAGTGTAGTTTCGAATCAAAGATTGATTGGTAGGTTAGACTTAAACACCTAATAGTGTAGATGTTGCATGAGTCGTGGGTCTACATGAAGAGTGGGGCAAAATATATTAAAGGTTGCTTAGAGATCCAATTACCAAAAGTTGCTTAGCTTATGATTGCTTGTGGATGTCTCATGAGTTGTGGGTTTGCTACAAATTCTGTGGGCCTTGATTCTCACTAGGAAATGAGATTTTCCACATGGAGTTTGATAAAATAGTAAGAGAAAAACATACTTGAAAGTCCACAAACATGTTTTTAATATCAAAACTCAATCACATGCTTATATTCTATTTTTCGCCATCATAGATTTTTGAAATCTCAAAACAATTGGCTAAGAATCCACTCAACATGATTTTGGAAGCTAATAAACTAGCCGGGCCAAACTTTCGCAACTGGCTTAGTAACCTCAAAATAATTCTTGATTCCGCAAAGAGGTTCTATGTGCTTACTCAAAGTTCATTGGATACCATAGGTGATGATGCCAATGATGGGGTGCGTGAAATTTCACGAAGTGGGTAGATGATGATCTAAAAGTTGATATTTTTTAGTGTACTACTTCTAAATATTATTGAATGCATTAATGTTATTAAATTTAATTATTTGAATAAATTATTAATGTATATAATATTATTAAATAGATATTTTAGATAATATTTATTGTTTAATGTTATTGAACATGCATTTTGATTTATTATTTTTAGATTGTTTATTTCTTTTGTTTTTAGTGAATAAATAATTCAATTAAATTTAATAAAATTATTTTAAATATATTTATTATGTTGAAATTATTAAATATTTAACCCAATTAATAAATATATTTAGCATTTAATATTATTACATAAATATAATTATTTAAATAAATTATGTAGATATGTAATATTATTAAGTTGATTATTTTAGGGATGTCTATTATTCAACATTATTGAATAGCTGAAATTGTTAGACTTTTATTACATTTAATTATTTATTATTTTTATATATTAATTATTAAGCAACTTAGTGACTATGAATAAATTATTTTAGACATATAAATTTATTATTTTATTATTAAAATATAATCAAAAATTTATTAAAATTATATTATTTATTATCATAAAGTTAGATTTTTTTTTAAATTAACACATGTGTTTTAGCACTTTTTTCCATTTTAGATTTTTTGAATTTCAATTTTTTTTATTTGTTTTTATTTTTCTTAGTGTTTTTTGCCTTTCACTTTAGCAACATTTTCTAGTTCCATACTTTGGGTGATGTGGCAACCAACATGGAGATGATGTGGAGCTCAGTGACAAATATAAAAAAAACCACAAAATTTGGGCCCAATTGAAATTGATTGGGCAATAGTTGGGCCAAATGAAAATTTTTGAGCCCCTACGAAAAATTGAATTAAATGTGCAAAATTTTTTAAAGAAAATGAACAAAATGTATTAACTTCATATCAAAATGGATAATATGTAAAGGATGTGCAGTGTAACTGAAATGATTGGCAAAATTACTAGAGTAGACATAGTTACAAGGTAGCTGCAGAGTTGATTTGGAGTAAGTTCAAGCATCAATAAGTTGATCTGGCCAGTGGCCACCCTTCTATTGTACATGTGGACCATTGTAGTCCAAAGCGTGATTTTATTGCTTCCAATGTTCTACGCTAAGGTAACGACACAATGGGCAAAAACTACAACAAACATGATTACCAAGTTCCCACAAAGTTAGAGATGTAATAAGTCCAAATGCCGGTTCTATTGGCAGAATAGAGTTTGCAGGGAAACAACAATACAAAAAGACCTAGAGCTTTAGGAGGCCGGGCAATTTTGGTTCCTTAGGAAAAACCTTGGAATAGTTTATATCCTTCCTTCCCCAGCAAAGAACTATATTGTATTCAGAAGGAAGTTTCACTATGGGGATCTCTATATGTAAGCTGAATTGATGAGGGATTCACAGATGTGCTACCTCTGGCCACTCGAGAAAACTTATATTGCTATTTTCTAGAAGGCGTTTAGTCTAGAAACATTAAGCACATTAGTTAGAAAATTGGATAGAAGTACCTAAAAAACTAATGTGCACGTTTTCATCATTAAATTTTGCGATTAAAACCCAATAGCATTTTCAGAATGTCTGTTTAATACACTGCAGTTCCTCGTGAGAAATTTATCACCTCAAGCACTATGTGTGTGTGCGTGTGTGTGTGTATATATATTATCTCTGTTTTCCAATGGGGCAACCGAAATCAAGATAAGTCATGCAAGATCTTCGGTTAGAGGCCTTTGTTGAGCTGGGGAACAAGAACATCTTGTTACAACTATAGCGAATATTTAGAAATGAATAAAAAGTTTTCAGCACAATATTCCAAACATTAATGTTATTGGCCTTAAAAGGTATCAAATGTATTCCCTTTAAATACTAATCTGAAAATGTGATTTTTTATACGTCACAATTGCTGTCGAATTTTAATTTATATTACACTTAAAGAATTTATGAATGATAATTATTTTATAATTATTATCACTCTGCATGGCCAGTGCATGGATTGGTTTTTAAATAAGTACATGCGCGCATTGCGCACACAATTTTTTTATCTAATTTAAAAAAAAGAAAAAGAAAAAACGGAGAAAAAGGTTTGAGTGAGAAAAGCTTTCCGATGTTGCAAGGCTTGCAGCAATCACAAAATTAGCTTTCGTTGCGAGGTTTGCATAATAAGCACAATATTAGCTTCCGTCCAATTGCAACTGGAGCGAACCAATCTCCACGTACATATGAGCATACTCAATGTTACAAGAAAAGCAACCTAATCGTTTCTTGAACCAGATTCAAGCGCAAAGACTTGGGCCATCAGATAATTACAAGAACAGCACCTCTTGTGAAAATCTTGACCTGTTCATTTAGTCCCTTTGCATGTAGAATTGTTATAAATTGAAAAATTAGAATCTGGTTATATATCTAATCTCTACAGAAAAACTCATTTTTTCCCATGAAATTTTCCAACGGATTTCTACCAAAAAGTTCAGAATCGGGAAAAGTCTCCGTCGGAAAATTTTTCAGTGGATTTTTGATGCCTTTCAAATGAAATTTATTTCATTGGAAACAGTTCAAATTGCATTAGATTTCCGACTATGCTCTCCATTAAAAAAAATTTAGACAGAATTATGTTTTTTTTTTCGGCGGTCTTTTACTTTCTGAATTAATTTTATTTTTTATTTTTTATTTTTGATGGAATTTAGTGGGTTATCCATTAGAAAAGTATTTTTATTTATTAAATTTAATTATATATTCTATCAGAATTTCTTCAAAATTCCATTAGAAATTTATTTTTTAAAATTTTATATTTTTACGCCTATAACTTGTTGAAATTTTTGTATATAGAATATGATAAAATTGCAAAACTATAAATATGTGAATTAAATTATAATTTTCTACATATAAATTTTCATTATAAATAATTCTTCATTGCAATATATATATATATATATATAAAATGATACGCATCCTAGCTACTGGCTGGTGTGGGGAGAAGGGGTAAATACTTAGCCGACATGTTGGTGGCAATCGGGGGCATATACGTGACTGTTGTGCCATTTGTAGAGCAAAAACAAACATACATTAAATTTCAAAATATATATATATATATATAGACAATAATATCAACATGACAATTTAATTAATTACATAAGTGAAATGCATAAAAAAAACTAAAAACTAAAATGAATAAAACAAACAAGTTCAAACAAACATGACATACTGCTAACATAATTCAATTTTCCTTGAAATATTCAAAGTCATTAGTCTCGTCCTTATCATCAAATTCATCTTCATCATTGCTCGACCCTATATGTTCTTCCTCATTATTGCTAGCAATACCATTTACATGCTATGCATCTGACCTATCTATATCTTCTAAAGGATGATTATGATCTATAAAGTCTCCTATCAAATCATTTGAATTCACTACATTAATTGCAATGGAGTATTAGTTCGATAAGCAATTTCTGACAAACCTTCAGTTTCAACTCGATGTATTGCCATTGTTTTTATAGCAGTCAACCAATTGGCCTTATCCATATTTCTTTAAAGATATGGAGCATGGTAAACTTGATGCATTTATTAGGCAATTATGAATGGGTCGTACTCTCTATACTTACCCATTTCCCTAATTTCGACAATCTAATATTCTATATGCACTATATGAGTTCTTCTCACAGGAGCTGGATTGAACAATTTGTAGTGGAGTAGAGCCACTTTCTTTATAAATTCACTTGAGTATTCTAACTCAACCTTCTCATTCAATATCCCGTAATAGTCATCATCACCACCAACTCCATCAACTCCCTTCACCTATATACTACTATTCATTAATTTTTTTCTTCTTTCCAATGACTCCATACATATGTGTGGAACTTAAATCCATTACATTTGGATCATGTCCTAACCTAATTGTTAATGCCCCAAGCTAAGTAATGCAAGAATGGATTTGTTATTCCATTGCTCAAATCATGAATATTTCATTCATCACATATAGTGTTAGTCTTTATAGAAGTTTTAAGTTGAAAAATGCATCATTGTTCAGGCCATGCATAATGAAGGTAATATAAATATACATACATAAGACTTAAACTAATAGATAAATTCATTTTCAATCCTCACATTAGTATCTACATCATCGACGTTGAAATATTCCACAAAATAACTATATCCACATATTTCAAAAGATATTAAAGTTGTAATAAAATAGTACCTACTTCAAAGGAAATTGAAATTAATGCTATTTAGTTGAACGACTTACTCAAATGTATTGCTTGACTTTTTCACAATTAAGCAACACACGTAGTGCTGCAACTCTAAGTTCGGCATCGCTTAAGTACCTAGTCATGCAAGCACTAAACGATGACCAGCTCATAGAAAACAAATAAATAGGTGCAAAATCATCATTTTCACCATCATCATTCTGACTAACTCTTGTCCATAAATAATGTACATACGATTGGAGATAGTAGGAGCAAAAGTTGGATGTCTCTTCACAAAAAAATACCTCATAGAAAGTCTCCTCTACTTGTTTCTTTTGCTTCACAGTTTTTTAAGTTTGCCAAGCTCCATAGGTGTAATATAAATAATCAGTAGTATTAAATAATTCTATAAGTTATCATTTAAATAAAAATAATATTTTACTTTTCAAATGGATACATCTATCAATATCGTATTGATCCTTTATTTCTTGCCTCTTCTATTAAATGGATCAATAGATGTTCCATGCAGTCAAAACGTGCTAGGGGAGAAATCCTTTCTAACTTGCACTTTCTAACATGTACAAAATCATAGGAATATTTTTCTCCATTCTGTCCAAGTCTTAATGCATCAAATTCGTTGAACATAAGTCCATGAAAAATTGACTAAGCTCGGCTAAAGGCTTCCCTATATAGTTTAGCAATTATTAGAATACAATTGGTAGTAATTGCTCTATAAAAATGTGACAATCATAGATCTTCAGTTCATAGATCTTATGCCTATACATATCGACACAACTAGCTAGATTAGAAAAATATCAATCAGGCATTAGTAATGACTTCACCTATTCACATGCAAGTTTCTTTTGCCCATGTGTTAAAACACACTTAGCACTAAGCTTTTCCACTGCCCATTTTCCTATAGGAATAACTCAAGCTCGCTTCTCTTATAATACACTTTCAAGTCCAAGTGAGCCTAAAAAATATCCTTGATTTTTCCCTTAATGTCCATAGCAATGTTAAAGGTATTGTTAAATACATTATTCTCAATGTGCATCACATCTTACTTGATACCATGTTTCTACTCCCAATGTTCGATTCCCTTTCAAGACCTTATCTTTAGAAAAATTCCTTTTTCCAACTTATCATACTACCTTGCACAAGAATGTTTTGGAATCAATCATTATAGATACATAAGAGATGTATATGCCCTTCAATGTTAGTCTCCAACCCTTGGATTTATGCATTGTTAGTGCAAGTCTATCTAGATCTTAGATGCCCCATCTCATAAGATCATATGACTTGAAATATTTAAGATCACGACCGTGTGAGACTTATTCCGTGGTCACCAAACTAAGTCCCACAGTTATAGGTGATCTAAAGACTTCATCCAAATGCAAGTGAAGTGAAACAAAGTATAAGATGAAGATGGCCATATCAAGAATAGCATTTAATCAAGATTATACCATGAGTGAAAAGGTTTATGAGGCCAATCTTATTAGCTTGCAGGGCACTATTCCAATAGATTACTTCAATTTTTAGAAAATCAATGGAAGGTGGAAGAAGATCTCAACTCCTTGAAAACTATCTTCCAGCAACATAACATAATCTAAGCAACTTTTACCCAACCAAATGAACTCCAATTTGAGTAAAATTTGAACCAAAGAATGTTAACTCCTTGAAGTATCTTTAGTAAAAACAAATCAGCTCAAAATAGATTTGGAAAGACCTCCAAAGGTCACTTCAAAGTCACTACCTAAAACAAAGGATCTCCAAAGGCTAGCAATCTAATTGTCTTCCCTTTAATGATAAGATCCACACACCAATGCACAATCTAATCATCCTTAATATTAGCTAGAAAATAAAGAGAAAGAATGAAAGGATGAAGGCTCGATTTGGTGGTAGGAGATGAAGAGAAATGAAGGTTCAACATATGAGGCAACACTTGTGAATTGGAGGGAAAAATAAGATAATCTAATTCTATCTTGCAAATAACACATGTGGTTGTGCATTCCAAGCTCTCTATATATATATATAAAGTGAGGATGGTATGATGCCAAGGTGGCATCACACATTCCACAAGGTGATTGCCCACTTGCTTGCAAGTTGGCATGTGAATTTGAATTCAATTAGAATTTTCATTTCATCTTATGAAATGCTATCCAAATAAATTCTAATTCACACCAAATGAACTCTTCATTTGAATTTTCTCTCCAAAAATAATTTTTCATTTTAATTAAATAAACACTTTAATTTAATTAATTAACCTTGGACTTAACTCCTAAGTCAATTTGCTTAACTCCTTAAGTTAACTTGACCACTTGATAGTCATATGGCACCAATAATTAACTCCTTAATTAAATAGTCTTAATTTAAATCCTTAAATTAATTAGATCAATTTAACATTTAAATTGATCAATCCAAAAATGACTACAAGTTAGGTTAATCGGTCAGCCTTCAAAATTGATCATTAAGGAACTTTTCCAACTTTTAGAAAATTCCCATTCATTACTTAGGATTTGCAACTAGATTTTTTGTATGACCTATTTGGTTTTACCATTCATTGGACATAGGCTCATAACTCTTTGTGGCTTATAAAATATCAAATATTCATATTAGTTTAAACTCCTTTAAACTAATCGATTCAATTCAATTAATCTCCATTAATTGAAGAGTACCTAATCTTCATGTTCAATGTTCAACCTCAAGTCCATGGAGCCTAACTAACTGGCCAAAATGAATGCTTTTGGAGAACCATTCTATCTCTATGTGTATTAAGCAAATATGGTGATTTTGTCTCCTATCTCCCAAAAGAGGCCTAAGGTAACATATTTGTCGACTCCTAAATAACCTCGATATTATATTTCTATTCCCAATATTTGATTCCTTTTTGTGACCTCATTCTTGGAAAATTTCTTTTCTAAATTGTCATACTACCTTATGAAAGAAGTTTTTGAAATCAATCATTATAGAATACATAGTAGAAGTACTCACCCTTCACAATAACGAGAAGTCAGATCTTATCTTGGATCTCACAAACATCCATATCTAAGTAGCTCATACCTAACTGCTACCTAAACGACTTGCTATGTAGTCGGGAAAGAGTCAAAGCATGAGGATCTAAACACAAGATTACCATAAATCTTCAGGTCAAATGATCAATTTAAATACTAGCATAAGCTGAAAAACTTGCCACTATCAACTTGCCTCTTCGGTTATCTAGTAGATTCTTTAGGCAAGCCTTCAATACCTTGTTCTCTAATAAACACCCACTAACATGCACCCATATCTCATATGGTATTGCTCATAAAATGGAGCAATATCTAATCCTTAGATTTATGCATCATTAGTGCTAATCTATCTGGATCTTAGATACACTGTCTCAGTGCAAGTCTATCTAAATCTTTGATGTTTAGTCTCATGAGATCCTATGACTTGGAAGATTTAAGATCACAATTGTGTAAGACTTCTTTCATGACCACCATGCAGTGTGTGACCAAATCCTATAGTCTTGCGTGATCTAAAGGCTTTAACCTAATTCCAGTAAATAAATATAAACATAAGATGAAGATGGCCATTTCAAGAATACCATTCAATTAAGATTTTATCACAAGTGAAATACTTTACATGTAAATCTAATTGGCTTGTGGGGCACTATTCCAACATACATGATAAAATTTTACTTGCTACTAGCATCATAAGTGAAAACATGTGATGTCCTAAGATTATTCAATTCATCAATTAAATGCTATAAGTAGAAATCTAATATGGCTTCTAGATTTCTTCATCTAGGAATAATGCATGCCAAAAACATATATAGAGATGTTATGCATATTTTAGGAGGCAAATTATATGGTGCACTATGATAGGCCAACATAAATATGGTGATACAGATTGAGTGGAAGGGGTAAATCCATCAACGCATAAACCAAGCCTCACAATACTAGGGTCACTTGTAAAGTTAAATTATGTCGAATTGAATTATTTCCAAGCATTTCCATTGGATGAATGGCACATCACACCATCTACTCAGCAATTCTTGTGATGCCATCTCATGTGAGGTGCTAAACTTATTGATGCATATAGCTTTCGAAACTTAGGAATCAAAGGTAAATAGTACATTCTTTTTACTGGCACTTCTTAGAACTTTTCTTTACCCTTTATCTATTCCCAAGGTCTATATCTAGGTACTCCACAAAGCTTACATTGATTGTGATTTACATTTTCTTTTTAATACAACATGCATTCATTGATACAACAATTAATTTGTTTGGTCACCAAGCGAATCCTACTAAATAACTTTTGTGTCTCATAGTAAGTAGTGCGTACACAATTCCTTTGTGGTGTGGTGTCCAAGGTTAATTGCAGCATATCATCCATGACATTATGAAACAAATTAAAGCCAATCTTATTGCTGAGGATTCTCATAGGAATAGATAAAAGAGAGTGCACTTCGTATCCATCTCGTAATAGTTAATTGTACTTGGATAGTATGTTTTTAAACTTTTGAGCATTTTCATTAGGTTCTTCATCATTATCAGATTGAAATAGCACACCCTTATCACGCTAATTAATCCTTACAGCATTGTGTACCATTTCTGTATATCTATGCATTTCACTGGGATAGTGATTTTGTTGTCCAATAGTTGATGCACCATAATCAAATGTATAATTATATGTCTACATATAATGATCAAACTCTCCATGGTTGCTCCAATAATAGTAATTTTCTAGAAACCCTACCCAATATAAGAGCACCTTAACTTCATCAAATTTTAATAGTCAATATTTCATTTCACATTACGTACAGAGGCACCTAATGTTCCCATTTCTCACAAATTGAGGCAAATTGCACGCATGATTAATAAATTCCTCAACCCTATTCATAAAGTCTTGCCTTAATTCTAGCATGACCAAAGTATAACCTACTATATACCCAAACTCTACGTGGAGGAATACTATCCATCTACATCATAAGAAAAATTATGTTACTGATATTATTATAGTGTTAATATATGATAGATTAATTACTCATATTTTTGGTCATATATAGGTAAAATGTTTTTAATATTATAAAACGGATTACTTGATTTTATATTACGATAGAAAACTAAAGATTCAAATACTTCATTCCTAGTAAGATATATTTAGGCATATTCGTAAAGGCATATATCATAGAAGACTATAAATTATAAACCATTCAATATTGCGACACTTTTTTGCTTCATTCATATGCAAACAAATAATAATCCAGCAGCAAAAATTGGGAAGGCCTTACCCCTACCACTTGAACCTATCCTTCAACCCATGTCATTAATTCCAAATTCTATATTTAGCACATGTTACTATTCATAAAGACATAAAATGTCCATTAGGCTGATCCATATACATAAAAGTAAAACTTATTTACTGTAACACCACAAACCAGGGGCATAAAATTCATTATATTTTAAAAATTAATCAATTAAATTGGAATTTTAAGATTTTAAAATAGTAATGGTAATAACAAAATTGAATTGGGTGTTAATAAAGTATACCTAAATTGGGTATGGTCATAGTATGTTGTTAGAAAATTATAGGGACCAAAAATTAATAAAACAAGTGCATAATTGCAAAATTGAAAACTAAATGAGGCCAAAAGATTAAAGGAGAAAAAGTTGAGGGAGTCAAATGAAAGACTATGGATCAATGTTAATCACTCAAGAAGTTGAGGGATCAAATTTGAATGCTAAGGAAATTCTAGGAGCTGAATTGTGATTTTTCAAAAATAGAAATTAAAAAAGTTTGGCCCCTTCAAATTATCTAATTCACTTATGCAAACCCTAGCTGATATTCTACCATCCTCAACTCACAATTGTCAGGAAATCCTTAAGCTAAACTGTCATCAACTCTCACTTACTGAGACAAACACTCAGACACAAAGATAACCTAAAAAATATTGCATGAATCATTAAAAAACTAAAATCATATAGGACGCGCTGTGGAGGTGACGGATGCATCAGTTCTAGCAATTGAAACTTGTGGCCAAAGCATGGATTGTGATGGGCTTAGTTAGAAAGATATGTTAGTACCTTCAATTTGGTGTTTTGATCATTAGAGGAGGAATAATTAGGGAAAGAAGTGTATGATGGCAAGTAGTAGGCTGCAGCAGTTTCTTTCCAATTAACCAGTGGTTTGGCAATAGAGCACAAAATTGAGTTTAGGGGTTCTGCTCAACATAGTAGGGCACGTCAAGTGGTAGTAGCGAAGCTTGATTCTGGCAATAACAGATAATAAAGCACGACGGCAATGCTTTAATGACTTGAAGATAGAAAGTTGGGAATTCCATTTTGAGCACATGCAGGCTAATTTTAGGTTGTGATTTGGTTTTGATCCCAACTTGAACCAGTAAAATTCTATTTAAATGGTTAATTATCTCCTGATCTAATTCGATCAAAGTGTCAAATTTATTTTCAATGTAAACTCAAGTTAATTTACTAAAATTATAATTATGGACTAAAATGATTGTATAAGTTTTTAATTATAAGTGAAGCACGGGCACGAGTTATTAATAAGAGACTAATTTCTTTTAAGTAAGCTAATTGATGCATTTGAGAGGTCAAAAATGTGAAGAGGTAATAGGGTTTGAATAGTATGAAGACACATATTAAATTCATAAATGTAAGCTAAATTTATTAGTTATGGAACAATAGTGTTAATTTAAATACTACTATCAAAAGTGAAATACTAGCATGGAATAAGCTAAATTCATTAGTTAAGGAATAATAATGTTAATTTAAATACTATTATCGATGAAATAGTAGCCCAAACTGATGTGTGTTTAATTAATTTTATTTGACCAAAGTAGCATGTTTAGAAAGCCCAATTGTGAATGAAATTCATAATAAACCCTTAATTGTCTAAACAAGCTAAGTGTGTAACAAATCTAATAATTATGAATTAGGTAATCAAGAAAAATAGATTATATATCTAACAATTTTGATACAAGGACCGAGGTAAAAAAGTAATAAAGAGAGTAAGGGAGCCTATCTAATTAAAATACATAAATAGCCACAATTTCTATTAGTTAAATGTTATACTATAATAGTAATACTTATTTCACATTCTGACTGGGAATAGGCGATGAGGTTCAAAGTGTTCCTGACTAGTAGAAGCTCTTGAGGTAGATGTAAGATTCCAGATGAGGTTTATATCCGATAGAATGAGATATTCTTTTTGGGAAAAGAACTCACATATAGCAAATATATGTTTTTGCCTGAAAATTCCTTCTTGAATTTGAAATTGATTCATTTTTTCATGCCATTTTGATTGTGAATAACTTATCTTCAAACTCTTGCATGGAATTCTAGATATTAATTGAATAGTTCATATTACTCCTTCATCGAGGCTCTATTTTCTAAATCTTGGCTTGTAAGTAAGGTCTTTCTAAAATGTATTACCTGAGATATCGAACGTGTTGACATTTTCATTTGAATTGAATTTGGAAATCTTTTAATAGAACTACAAAACTTTCAAAACATCAAAATTGTTAAAGTATGATTTAACTGATTTATTTGCAAGCCAATCACCATATTTTATGATATCGTTTGTGAGGCAGCCTTGTCAACTACCCGATTTTGATTCATATTAGTTGTTAGGTCATTACGTAGACTACATCAACAGTATTTGTTTGTTTTGATTAAGTTGTCTTTGATTTTTTATGAATCAAACAGTGATTTGAAAACTATTTTAGTTTATGTGACAATTGTGGCATATTATTTGTGTTGGTTGCTGGGCTTTCTTACTTATATCATATTACTCACCCTTAGGGATGCCTTTAGGAAACTTTAGGCCTATAGGACTGGTTGGCATGATGACTGAACAGCATTGAGCCGTCAGTGGCTGGCTTACTAACCAAGACCCAATTTGCAATTCTATTTTTGGGGCAGTCAAAGGTTGGCTATTGCTTAAAGCTCAATCAATGGGAATCAATCCTACTAATTTGTACTATAAAGGATTAGCTAGTTTGCCGCTCGTCAAGGCGACATAAGGTAGTATTATGCACATTTTTGGGAGTCATAAGGTTATAGAATACATAGCTAGTTCTATGAAATGTGTCTACCTAACTGGTTTTATAAAATTAAACAGATTTCAAAATTTTGAAATTTGAGGCTTTTATAAGATATTTACACATTCAATTCTTTAAAATTGATCTAGTTGTCAAGTTTTAAGATATGTGATTTTCTATGAAATATATTTAAAAGTTGATATGTCTCTTAACTAGTATGGGACAGCATTGAGATAGATCATGATATATTTTACTTTAAATATTGGTCTTTGATTCTAATTTGTGGTTTTCGTAAAATCTCTCTAGTGTTCCGTATCCATCCATTTTGGCATGTGCTTTTAGTAATCCAAATTTGTAATAAATATTCTTTTTACATATGTATACTGTATCCTATCTCATTAGACTCTATCCAAGCAAGTAAGTGTTTACCTGATTGAGTCCCTTGGACTCACTCTTTTCATCCTGTCCATTTTGTTCTTTGCCCCAGATCAAAAGAATAGAGAACTCCCAAAGCTTAAGCTACATTATGCATACTATAAATAGTGTTATCAAGGTTTCTAAATCTATAAGGATATGACATATTATGCTTGTAAGGAAAAGAAGACATTTGTCACCAAGTTAGTATCTCTTTTTACATTTTTTTTTGTTTTTCTCATTTCAAAGGTTAGTATCTCTTTCTACTGTTTTTTTTTTTTTTTTTTTTTTTTTTTTGTTAGTTTCTCTTTCTACCTTAATTGTAATAGGTTAAGTTCATAGTAAATGATGTTGGAGAATGATTAAATTGTGAGCCTTTGGCAATTGTGATTTATTATGGGAACTCATGTTTTGCTTGTCATATTCAGTATGACTCAAATCCATTTTGAGTTGCTTATCATCTTAGGTTGTTGAGATTAGTTTAAAATTCTAAAGTTATGCAAATGTATGTAGAGTTTGAATTTTAGGATTTGATTGGAGCATTTTATTCATTTCGTATTATTATGGAATTATTTAAAATGAGAATTTTGGAGGTACATATTTGGCTTTAAAAATTCGATTAGATTAGCTCTCGGCTTGAAGTAGGCACCTCTCGAGCGTGGCGCTACAATTACCTTATCAAAATATGTAGAATTCAAACACCTAGGGGAATGAATGTGCAGAAATCCTAAATATCAATAGTTAAAGTACTTGTATATTACAATTACAAAGAATGCTTAAAAATTAACTCAATGAAAAATTTCTAAGTATAAAAAATTAATGACACAGTTACGTATATATATGTCCTACTTTCTATGTTTAGTGATAATTAACAAACACAATTTGACTAAGACAACATAGCTAATAAAATTTCAAATTAATATAAAATAGTTAATTAAGCCATATATTGCCATTAAAGTACATAAACTTACTAATTAATTTTGAAATTGAACAAATCCTAAGGTGTCAACATCTAAAATTCTAAACACGTATTAATGAATTAAAACAGTAAAAACAAATGCAAACCCATAGTTAGTATCTAGTTTCTACAAATTTAAAACTTTAAATGATAATGACTACAATTATTTTCAATATGTATAAATATATAAATGTAAAAATCAACAAACTAATCTAATCTATAAACTAAAACCTTGATATATTGAATCATAATTAATTTTCAACAAATATAAATGCATACATACATACATATAGGTACACATATATACAAACACATACACATAGATATGAATATATATAATTAATAAGTCATAATTGAACCAAAGAAACTAATGGTGGGCTCGGTGGGGGTGAGGTGGTGCGGTGGTGGCTAGTGCACGTGGCAGTGGGAGCATGTAGTAGAGAGACAAGGAGAGAAAATGGAGAAGAAAGGTAGGAAAGAAGGAAGAAAAGATGGTTTGACGAGTTAAAATTGTTAATTTTCCAATGCATTCTCAATGGAATTCCATCAAATATTTTCCTCGGTAGCCCTATTATTTAATATTAAATAAAAAATTAGATATTTCAATACAATATTCATAGAATATTCCATTGGAAGAGTTGTCCGATGAATCTTTTAGATGGATATTCTATCAAAAAATTTAACACGAAAAAGACTGCAAAATTTTCAAGTTTTTTCAACATGTTGACGGCGAATTTCTAACATTTGACCACATTTTATAGTGAATAGAAATTTTCAGTTTGTTTCTTTTCTTCGTGGAATTCTAATCCTTCAAATGTGTTGACACTCAATTGAGAGTCCAATTCTTAATGGTCCTCTGAACTTCTTCAGCCATTTCACACTTTGAAGTTTGAATACATCTAATGCTTTCTTATTTTAGAGAACATCTCAATATATACTTCATCTAAATATTATTGCATACTACAAAGATTGTGTTTGCTTTCCTCATAGTTAATTTTACTATTGAATATGTATATTTTGATATGCGTTAATCTCCAAACAAAAAGAATAATCTTCAAGTTTTTTTTTTCTTTTCCCAAAAAAGAAACAAAATATTTTGATATATCACATACAAATTCTTCAATATATCTTTTAAATTGTATGACTGTGTCAATTCTTTTTTCTTTCTCATCAAGTAGATTGTGTTAACATGTATTATATTATTTTAATGAGTCAACATAATTTGTATTTAAAAAGAATTTTTTTTAATATTTAAAATATTTTCTAGCTTATTGAATTGAAATTTGAATAAATCATAACCATGCTTGAGTGGTGAAATCTAATTTCAAGATTATAAGTCTTTTTGTTTTTGTAATTGACAAGCTACATTGAATTTGTTAGCATACCTATTAAATATTTAGGCCACTATGTACTTCATTTACTACAACCAAATCCATTTGTAACTAAATAGTTAAGAAGCACTGTGAAGTGTGTAACTCAACAATATCATTTCGTTGCATTAAAGGTGAGGCTAATGAAAATTGCTAGACATATTTGAAACCCTACGATGATACATAGTCTATGGCACATTTTGCAGTAGATGTTGATTTGGCTACCGAGTTGTATTACAAGTTGGCTTTTATGGTATGGAGCTTTAAGTTTATGCTTTCAATGGGCAATATCTACATTGGGATCAAAATAATATACAAATAGGTTCCAACAAAAAAGAAGTACAAGGTAATAGCATAGTTAAAGAACAAGCACATAGCTACTAAAGAAGTTAGAGTTGCAACAATAAGCTGCATGGCCAAAGTTAAACTTACTTGGATTGTTGCTGCAGTCAATTGAATAGAGTGTATATGTACACTGCTGCTTAGAGAACAAGTAGCTTAAGAAAGAAATTTTGAAAAACCTTATGCGAAACCCTAGAACAATTTGAGAGTGATTATAAGCCTAAGAAGTGGGCCTAAGGGATTTTAATGCAATAGAAGTTTATCACTCAAAATACTTATTTTGGCCTTTCAAAATAGTTTGAGTCTTTTACAAAAAATAATTTTAGTTATTGATTAAAATTTGTAAGTACCAATTAAACTACCAGTCAGACTAGTGATAAATAAAGCAATAAACAAAAGTAAAATGACATTGGTATTTATAGAGATACGGCAAGCTTACTTCTATATCTAAGTTTTCACTTAGGATTTTGAACATGTCAAATCAATTAAAAATATAAGAGTGTTTCACAGTTAAGTACAAAAATTTGATAAAATAGAAGTAAAGCTTTAGAAACATCTAAGCAGGGTGAAAACTAACTCTTCACAAAGAGCTAAATTAGAATTCTATACGAGGATAAGGCTGACTATTGAACAATATAAAACCATTTGCTTTGTGAATAGACTTGGAAGAACTTTTGCTAGATTCACTAGTAGTGCTTTTGTAGATTGAAGCACGAGTTGCTGTAACTCCATATGCCAAGCTCTAGATTCTATTTCCAAACCAAAACCTAGGATACAACAGAAGACTCCTAACAATACCGCTCTATTGGTTTCTTCACCTAAAAGTCCTAAAAGTAACGAAGCAGTGACTTGCTCTCTTCACAAGGTTCGTCCAAAGCAAGCACAACTCCCGTCTCTCTTTACCATTAGGTCTTTCAAAACACAAACTACCTTGTCCTCGTCTTCCTAAGGTCTATAGAAGGTAAGCTCCCATTGACCTTCTTCATGATAAGGTATATCAAAAACATATGTAGAGCAAGAAATTAGCAAAACTTAAGCACAAAACCTGTATGAGAGTATCACATGACCCCTCAAGTCATTTGATAAAGATTGTTTCTTAACTAAGGGATTCACACTTTAACAATGCTACATATTTTTATTTTTATATGCTTATGGCCAATGGCTATAGATTCTTATATAGTTAAGTGACCATTGGAATCAAAAAAGGAAACAAGATATTTAAGTAAACATACATTAGTTCCATAATTTGCTGATGTTTTAATGATTACAGTAGGATATGATTTCTTTCCTAAGTTATACAGATGTTATCAAGCTAGAATCTTCAAGAAATCTTTTAATTATGGAAAGTTGATTCCAACAGATAATATGGAAAGATAATCATAATTTGATTGCATGCTTTCAACACATAATTTTAGTAATTTTGTCATAATCAAAATAATATAAATCATTAAAGGGCTAACAATCTCCCCATTTTTGATGATAACAAAATTTGAATAGAGATGAAGGATATCACTTGAGCTCTTCCTATCTATGTGCCTCATTTTGCTAGCTTGTGTTCCTCTTGTCTGATTGCAGTCCAAGAGTCTTAGGGCGATTTGTGCTCCCCTTATCTATGTACTCAAAAAACTAGAGAAACAATAAGTACAAATAGAAATGAGATAATTAATATCATTCATATAACAAGCTTAGTCATCAAAAGCTAATCATTCAAAATAATAAGTTTACAAACCTATAAAATTGTTTATTATTTAAGCGAATAAAAGTCTAGAAATAGAGATAAGTTCCGATAGACAAAAATAAGAGTTTCAAATTCTCACTATTTCAAAATTATCCCCTTCATCATCGAAAAGAGCTTAAGAAGCATTTGGATAAGTTTTAACTTTCTCCTTCAATAGAATAACATTAGCATAAGAGCAACTAGATTTGCAAAGAAGATGCTTGAGCATGTAATCCATAGAATCAACAAGTGTTGTCATATATCCTGCAAGATTCTCCACAGTCTTAGTAAGATCATCCATCTTAGCTTCAAGTCTAACATTAATCTTACCAACTTTCCCTTGAGCCCTTTTTGGTGTTTTAATTGGAGTAGGGTGAACAAGGCTGGATTCTTCATATTCTAAGCTAATAGATACTAGAATTTTGGACTTATAAGATCGCAGCTTGATATTGCTAGGAGTTCCACAAACACACCAAAACCATCCATCATCCTCACTATACTGAATCTTCATTTTCAAAGGCTAGTAAGATCTAAAAGTTTATGGTCTCGCTCCCTTCAATCCAATCATCCAGTAAGAAAACTCCCTCATGCTTAAAAATATGAATAAGAATCATGGAGTAAAGAAGATCTCCGGCTTGATGGAAGAAAAAATAAACCCTATATTTTAGTATTATAATATCAATGTTGACGGTTCTTGTCTAACTGCCTTAGCCATCACATAGTAACTCATGGAATTAAGATGAATAGAATGACCTCTATGAGATATCGGCAAACAAAAAACAGTATTTTATGAAGTAAAGTATGTTCAATCTTCAACTTGTTTAAAGCAACCTTACCAAATAAAGCATATTGTTCACCACCCCCAAATAGTTTGGTGATGTCATCATAAGAGATAACAACATCAGACAAGTCTTCAAAAATAAAAAATTTAGTGCCATTATTAGCAAGATCAAGTGTAAAATTTAGTTTTGGTGATAACAGGACAATTCATTTCCCAAACACATAAGTTTCAATGGAAACATAATTCTTAGATTCAATGAAGGTAATATTAGAATAAAATAGCTTCACTAGATATGGATAGGATCTTTCATCAAGTTTCATAGAACTATCCTAATTCAGGTTACACACAAGACCAATGGCAAGAGATTTTGACAATAAATCAAAACTAACCAATTTTCCCCTATTCAAATTTTGGCTAGAAATCTTTTGACGAAAACACTTTTCAACTTCAATCCAATAGAATTTAAAAGATAAGGAAACCTACCAAAATTTTAATTGTTAACTTCTTCAAGATTGACCAGAATAGCAGACATAGGGCTTGATAGACCCTCATTTGTACCACTTGATTTTTCAGGAGAATCCATGGGGGATACTTAATAGCAAGTTCCTCAGAGCATAAGAACTCAGATTTGTCAAAGAAAGATAATTTTTCATCATTAAAGCTAGAGTCATTATACCATTTTAGTAGAAAAGGAGCTTCAAATACTTCGAGAGGAGCAAGTTTAGAAAAGAATGAAATTATTTCTTTTTCTTTGAAAAAGAAGGTCCAACAAATTAAGAGCCTACTTTCTTTGGAATTTCAAAAACCTTGCAATTGGGGCAGAAATTTCATCGTAGTCGATGCCCTCTTGCTGACTATAGCCTTTTGCTACTAGTCTAGCTTTATTCCTAGTAACTTTACCAATTTCATTTAGCTGGATGCCCACTTGGTACTAATGACTGGATGGTTTGGTGAACATTCTACCAGCTTCAGAACTTTATTATTTTCAAATTGGACAAGTTTTTTCTCCGTTACTTTAATCTAATATAGATCTTTTAGTATTTCTTTGACATCTTTTGGTTCAATCATTGAAATGAGAGAACAATTAGATTTATCCAATGGAACTTGTCAGGCTTTGGATCTAGTAGTTATTCTAGCTTGAGGATCTTTGATGATTCTATTAGTAAGGTGACTTGAAGATTGTTTAAACTTTTGTGTTCTTTGTTCAGTCCTTTTTGCTGACTCATTGGGATCAGTTTCAATAGTGGAATTTGTTTCCTCAAATAATTCTGGTTTCTCTTGATTTGATGTTGAGAGCTCAAGATCCAAAATCTTCATTGGTTCTTTGAATCTTGCAACTTCCTTGCTAATGGTTTTGTTCGCACAAGATGGGTTAGTCTCGTCAAACGTAATATGCATGGATTCTTGAATCATTCTTTTTCTCTTATTAAATATAAGATAGGCTTTACTATGCATTGAGCAACTAACAAAGATAGCTTCATCAACTTTGGAATCAAACTTTGTCAAATAATTTCTAACATTAAGAAAGTAAATTTGCAACCAAAAACATAAAAAAAAAATATTTGGGACTTTATCATGCCATAATTTGTATGGGGTTTCTCTCAAAAGTGATCTTAAGAAAACATTATTTGAAACATTACAAGCTATATTCGTAGCTTCAACCTAAAAAGATTTTGGAAGATTATATTCACTAAGCATGGTTCTAGCAACTTCTTGTAAATTTTGATTTTTCTTTTCAACCACCCCATTTTGTTTGGGAGTCCTACGAGCAAAAATATCATGAATGGAACCATGTTCTTCAGAAAACAAAGTAAACTTTGTTTCATCAAACTCAATTCTCTGATCACTTTGAATTTTCTTAATTGAATAACTTCTTTTGTTTTGAAGCCTTTTAGTAAGTGGAATGCAAGCATTTAGGCTATTATTTTTATGAGCAAGGAAAAGAAGCATCATAAAATATGTATAATCATTTACTACGACAAACATGTATCTTTTATCTCCAAAGGAAGCGTATTTCATAGGCCTAAATAGATAAATGTGTAAAAGTTCCAGTAGCTTGGAAGTTGTATCCTTATTCTTCAGTTTGAAAAATGTTCGGATTTGCTTGCCATTTTGACATGCATCATATATCCTGTCCTTGGACAAATTTAACCTTGGTAACCTTTTGACAAAATCTTTCTTTGTCAAATGAGATATGGGTTCCATGTTTACCTAGCTTAGTTTCCTATGTCGTTTCTAGCATTCTTCATCTGAAACAGCTAAACACTCCATAATTTGACAAGTTAAATCATCAAGGGTTATACAATAAACATTTTCATCCCTAGTAGTAGTAAAAACTAGTTTCTCATTTTGCTTTTTAACACAAAAGAAAGATAGAATTTGACCTCGTAACCTTTATCACATAGTTGACTGATACTAAGCAAGTTATGCTTAAGGTCTTAGACAAGCCTTACATTATCAATAGTAGTATTAGTTTTCTTACCAATAGTATTTTTACCTATTTTACATCCTTTTGTGTTGTCCACATAAAGAACATTTCTTACAGAACAATTGTTAAGCTTAATGAACATGGATGCATCCCCATCATATGCCTGGAACACCATTATATAAGTACCACTTTTGTTTTTGGGAATGTTCCTTGGTATGAACCTACAAGAAATATATTTATTTTAGGTCTCCAAATAATATTAGGTCCTTCATGGTTTGTAGGAAATAATATCTGTACCTAAACAAACTTGGTACCAATGAGTTTTTCAATTGGACATCTATAATTAACATGACCAAATCTACCACAAGTAAAGAAAGTTTTTCAAAGTTGTTTGAAATTATTTCTAGAAGTTGTTGAAACCAGTTTGATAATTTTCCAATTCATATGATTTCTTAAGTTTCGACCCTTTTTAGCATTATTTCTTCGTGGAACATACGTACATGTGTGTTTAACACTTGTGGAACATTCACCTTGATCATTCTAAACATGCCAACAATTTTCAATAGCAATTTTTCCTCTGATTTCCTGGCTCATGCTTTCAATTTATTTTTTCAAAGAATTATTTTCTTTAGTGAGCCAATAATTCATTTTTATTTTTATTTTTTTTCATATTTGGCATCAAAGGTCTCTCTATTTTTAGCCATTTGCATTTAAAACTTTTCTTTATGAGCCCTATCTAGTTCTTCCTACAAATAGTCTATTTTATCTTGTAAAGCTTTATTTTTATCAACAAGCATTTTGGCACATATTTCCTAAAGCTTAAGCAATTTTTGCACACCTTCATCAATTTCAATTTCATCACTAGAATCATAATCATAACATAAAGATGTACTTACTTGATTTACCATGAAGCAATTCTCTTTATTGTCAAATTATTCTCCATTGGATTCATCCCATGTAGTTGCCATCGTCTTAGCTTTGGCTTGTTATTCCTTTTTCCTTAATTGTGGGCAATATAATTTTCTGTACTCAATTTCATTGTATTCCTTTTGAGGTTCATCAGTTGCTTTAACCTCTAGAAAATCAGAATGATTTCATCCACAACTATGTTTTCATAAAGATCTTCTTGAAGTTCCTTGTTGGAATTATAACTAGTATTACATGCAATATTCCTTTTGACTTTTGTTTCTAAACCTTCATCTTTATTTAATAGTGTTATCTCATGGGATGTGAAAGATCCTATCGGTTCATCCATGGTCATCCTACTAAGATCACAAGTTTCTAGAATAGCAATAACTTTTGGGACCATTTCTTGGAAAGCTATCTAAGAATTTTTTAGACTTGCACATCCTCATTTACAATCCTACTATGTGCAAACATATGATTTATGATTTCCATGAAATGCACATCTAACTTATGGTCCTATCAAGTTTTATCTCAAAAATTTCATACTTGTAAATAAGAAGAGCTATTCTTTCTTGTTTATCCATACTGGTACTTTCATGGGTTATTTGCCACATTCGCCATATTTGCCACATTTGATTTGCTGTAGTGTATGTAATAACTCGGTTGTACTCCTTTTTTGTTAGAGCGCATGAAAGAATGTTTTTAGTCATCACATTCATTAATATCTTTTTATCATCATTAGTAAATTATCATCGCTCATTTGGAACTATCCATTTGTTAACCAATTTCATTAGAACCACCAGCGCCTCACTAACCGCATCCCATAAATCAAAATCCAGGGCAACTATATATTTTTGCCTCTGATTTTTTGACATATCCTAATTGAAACTATCAAATAGTGAAGGCTAGTTGTGCGATTGTCCTTCTGCAAAGACATCAAGAGTGTTAATTGTCCTAAGATCTTTTACTCTAGCAGTTACACCACAATATAGAGAAATAATGCATGGATGCCTATTGAGATTGATTGAAAGCTTAGGTGGGGGTGAATTAGGCAAAAGAGATTTTAATGTGGTGGAAGTTTATCACTCAAAATACTTTTATTGACCTTTCAAAATAGTTTAAGTCTTTTGCAAAAAAATAGTTTTAGTTACTAACTAGAAATTGTAAGTACCAGTTAAGCTACCAATCAAACTAGTGATAAATAAACCAGTAAAATAGAAGTAAAATGACGCTTGTATTTATAGAGATTTGGCAAGTGTACTCTACTACCTAAGATTCCACTTAGAATTTTGAACCTGTAAAATCATTTAGTTAAACACACAAATTTGACAAAATAAAAGTAAAGAATCAAAAACAGCCTAGTAGGGTGAAAATGAGCTCTTCACAAAGAACTAAACTGGAATCTTAGATAGGATAAGGTAGATTCCAGAGTACTACAAAACTAGCTACCTTCTAAATAGCCCTAAAGAAACTTCTGCTAGATTTATTTGCACAACCTCTATGAACTGATGCACGAGATGCTAACAACTCGTATTGTGAGCTTTAGACTCTCATTCTAGACCAGAACCTAAAACACTGAAGAAAATTTCAAATACTACCGGTCTATTAGTTTCTTCACCTATAGGTCTTTAAAGTAATAAAACATTAATTTTTTCTCTTCATAATGTACCTCGAGAGTGGGTAGGACTTTCATATCTCTTTACCACTAGATCCTTCAAGATACAAACTACCTTGTTCTCATCTCCCCAAGGTCTATCGAAGGTAAGCTCTTTTTGGCCTTCGTCACTATAAGGTCTCTCTAAAATACACGTAGAGCAAGGAATCAAGCACAAAACATGCATGAGAATATCACACAGCTACTCAAGACACTTAACAAAGATTTTTTCCTAACTAAGTGAGTCACACTTTAATAATGCTACATATCTTCATATTTATATCCTTATGACCAATACATATAAATTCTTATTTAGGTAAGTATCTCTTAGAATCAAATAAGGAAAAAAGATATTTAACTAAGCATGCATTGGTTCTATTAATTATGGAGTATTAATAATTATAGCTAGATATGATTTCTTTCCTAAATTATAGAGATATTAATCAAGCCAGAATCTTCAAGAGATCTTTTAATTATGAAAAGTAGATTCCAATGTATAAACAAATTCCAGCAGATAACATGAAAAGATAATCATAATACGATTGAATGCTTTCTACACATAATTTTAGTAATTTTGTCATAATCAAAATAATGTAAATCATCAAAAGGTTAACAATCTCCCTCTTTTGATGATGACAAAATTTGAATAGAAAAATCGGACATCACCTGAGCTTCCTAATCTATGTACCCAATTTTACTAGCTTGTGCTCTGCCTATCAGATTGTAGTCCAAGAGTCTAAGGGCGATTTATGCTCCCAATGTCTATGTACTCAAGAAACTAGACAAACTACAAGTACCAATAGATACTAGATAATCGATTTCATTCACATAACAAGCCTAATCATCAAAAACTAATTATCAAGAATAATGAGTTATAGGCCCATAAAATTGCTCATCATCTAAGCTAATAAAAAGTCTAGAAATAGGGATAAGTTCTACTAGATAATAATAAGAGTTCTAGTAGACAAGCATAAGAGTTTCAAATTTTCACTATTCTTCCCCTTCATTATCAAAAAGTGCCTAAGAAGCATTTAGATAAGCTCTAACTTTCTCCATTAGTCGAATAACATAAGTAGAATTGTAATTGGATTTCCCAAGAAGATGCACAAACTTGTAATCCATGGAATCAACAAGGTTTTCTAGACATCCAGTAATATTCTCCATGATCTCAGCTTCGAGTCCAACATTTATCTTACTAGCATTCCTTTGAGCCCTTTTTGGTGTTTTAATGGAATAGGGTGAATAGGACTAGATTCTTCATATTCTGAGCTAATAAACACTAGAATTTTGGATTTACAAGGTCAAAGCTTGATATTGCTGGGGGTTTCACTAACACACCAAAACCATCTATCACCCTTAGTATACTGAATCTTTATTTTTCTAAGCCTAGCAAGATCTAAATTTTATGGTCACTCTCCCTCTCAGTCCAATCATTGAGTAAGAAAACTCCTTCATGCTTAAAAATATAAGTAAGAATCATGGAATAAGAAAGATTTTTGGCTTCATGGGAAAGGGAATAAATTATGTATTTTAGGATCATAAAACCAATATTATCTGGTTCTTGTCTAACAACCTTAACAGTCATATAGGGACCCATGAAATTAAGATAACTAGAATGGCGACCACTAGACATCGGAGAACAAAAAATAATGCAACTAGGCATTTAAAATAATGCAACTAAGCATTTCATGAAGTAGAATATGTTCAACCCTCAACTTATTTAAAACAACCCCACCTAATAAAGCATATTATTTACCACACCATAAAAATTCTGTGATTTCATCATAGGAGATATTAGCATCAAACAAGTCTCCAAAATAAAAAAAAAAACTTAGTACCATTATCTAGAAGATCAAGTATAAAATTTTGTTTTGATGATGATAGCACAATTCATTTCCCAAATGCATAAGGTTCAATGGAAACATCATTTTCAGATTCAATGAAGGTAAGATTTTAATAAAACAACTTCACTAGATAGGATCTTTCATTAGGTTTCATAAAACTACCCTATTTCAGATTACATATAAGATCAATGCTAGGAGATTTTGGCAATGAATCAAATTAATCGCTCTTTCCCTATTCAAATTTTGGCTAGAATTTATTTGACAAAAATGTTTTTCAACTTCAGCAGAATGCAATTTAAGAGATGATGGAACCTTACCAAAACTTTAATCATTAACTTCTTTATGATTGACTGGAACATGGAACTTAGGGCTCGATGGACCTTTATTTGAACCACTTAGTTTCATAGGAAAACGCGTGTATCCTTAATACCAAGTTTCTCAAAGCCTAAGAACTCAAGTTTACAAGAGGAAGATGATTTTTCATCATCTGAGCCAAAGTTATTATTCCATTTTAGTAAAAGAGGAGTTTCGGATACTTCAAGAGGAACAAGTTCAAATGAGGATGAAATTGTTTCTTTTTCTTTGAAGAAGAAGGTGCAAACAACTGAGAGCTTCCTCTCTTTGGCATTTTGGAAAAGATTGAAAGAGAAAGACGAGAAGGGGATTTTCTACTACACAAACATGAAAAAATGAAAAAAAAGACAAAAAGAGGTTTTCTATGCGTAAAAGAAGTCGATGAATCAATTAGAAATGAGAAAAGCTTGAAAAATGTGTTTTTAGAAAGTGGATTAATTAATTATCATAATGGCTGAGAATTTGGGAAATAAAAATGGTAATGGTAGAAGGAAAATATAACAATATTAAGGAATTTTCAAGATGGAATAACAACCAAGTTTAATCATGGTTTATTTCTGTCGCCAAATCAAATTTTGATTTGATCTTAACTTATTCCATATATCTATGAATTTTTATTTCCTCCAATACTTTAGATAAAATATTAGCAAGTTGGTTTTCAATAGATGCAGAATCAATTGATATACCACCTTTATTTACATGATCACGCAAGAAGTTACTTTTAATTTCAATATGTTTTTTGTGTGAATGTAAAATTGAATTTTTAGAAATGCTAACAGCATTGGAACTATCACATAAAATGGGCACACAAGGCATATCAATACCAAAGTCACACAAGATATGCTTCATCCATGATACCTGGGTGCATCAATTTCCTAAAGCCATGTATTCCACTTCGATTGTAGATAACACAACTACACTATACTTTATACTACACTATGAAACCAGGAAATTTTCCAATATTTGACAACCACCACTAATACTTTTCCTGTCTATCTCACAACTAGCATAATCCACATTAGAATAGCTTATGAAATTAAAAGATTTAGAATATGGACACATAAGCCATAGTTAGATTTTCCCTAAAGATATCTTAATATTCCTTTAACAACATTTAGATGGGATTCCTTTAGGTGAAACTAGAATCTAGCATATAAATATTTGAAGAATATAATATATGGATGACTTACAGTTAAATAATGTAAACTACCTATCATATCTCTATAGACTTGTCTATACTCTTACCAACCTCATCAAGTTTCAAACTGGTACTTGTACTCATAGAAGTGGTTGTAGGGTTGCATTTACTAATTCTGAATTTCTTTATAAGCTCCATTGTATATTTTTCTTGGGAAATGAATGTCCCTTTTTGAGTTTGCTTTACTTAAAGTCCCAAGAAAAGGTTATGCTCTCTCATTAAGCTCATCTCAAATTCTTGTTTCATTTCTTTGCAAAATCTTAACATAGTAGATCATCTATAGCATTGAAAATGATGTCATCGGCATAAATTTGAACAATAAGGGATCTATTTTCTTGGTGTTTAGTGAAAAGTGTGGTATCTAAGATTCCAATAGAGAAATCATTATTTATGAGAAAATTACTTAATTGATCATACCAAGCCCTAAAGGCCTATTTTAGTCCATATAAAACCTTTGTCAGCATAAAAAAATGATGAGGAATGCTTTGATTTTTGAAATCAAGGGATTGCTCAACATAACTTCTTCTTTTATGAATCTACTTAGAAAGCACTTTTTATATCTATTTGATTAAGCATGAAATTTTTATGAGATGCAAAGGTGAAAAACATTCTAATTAATTATAACCTTGCAACTAGAGCAAATGTTTAATTGTAGTTAGTGCCCTTTTGATGACTATAGCCTTTTACTACTAATTTAGCTTTATTCTTGGTAACATTACTGATTTCATCTTAACTTATTTTTGAACACCCATTTGGTACCATTGATCGAATTGTCTGATGGATGTTCTATTAGTTTCTAGACTTCATTCTTTTCAAATTGAGCTAATTTTTCCTTCATTACTTCAATCCAGTATATATTGTTTAGTACTTCTTTGAAATCTTTAAGTTCAATCATTGGAATAAAAGCACAATTGGATTAATCTAGTGGAAATTGTTTGGCTTTGGATCTAGTAGTTATTCCAGTTTGAGAATCTCTAATGATTCTACGAGTAAGGTGACTTGAAGCTTGTTTAAACTTTATAGTTCTTTGTTCAGTCCTTTATGCTGACCCATTAGAATTTCTTTCAACAGTGGGATTTGTTTCCTTAAATAATTTTAGTTTTGCTTAATTTGACATTAGTAGTTCAAGGTCTAAAATCTTGGTTGATTCTCCAAATCTTGGAACTTCTTTGCTCAAGGTTTCCTTGGCATAAGACAGTTTAGTCCCATCAAACGTAACATACATGGATTCATGAATGGTTCTTTTACTCTTATTAAATACACAATAGGTTTTGCTATGTATTAAGTAACCAACAAAGATGGCTTCGTCAACTTTGAAATCAAACTTTGTCAATTATTCTCTTATTGGAATAGTACCCTGCAAGCTAATCAAATTATCATGTAAACTATTTCACTTGTAATATTTTTGATTGAACAATATTCACTAAATGGCCATCCTAATCTTACACTCATATTTTCTTTACTGGCATTTGATTGAAGCCCTTAGATCACACAAGACTGCAAGACTCAATTAGTACACTCGATGATGATGATGATGAACAAGTCTTATAAGATCGTGATCTTAAATTTTCCAAGTCATAGAATATTATGAGATAGGACATCTAAGATTCAAATAGACTATAACTAATGATCCATAAATCCATGGGTTGGCTATTACTCCATTTCCTGAGCAATGCCAAATGAGATATAGGTGCATATTAGTAGGTACTTGTTAGAGAATAAGGCATTGAAGACCTGCTTGGAGAATCCACTAGATAGCAAAAGTGGTAAGTCGATAGTAGCAATTTCTACAACTTATGCTAGTGCATATAGTTAGTTCTTTAACATGAGGATCCATGGTAATCTTGTGTTTAGATCCTCTTGCTTTAACTCTTTTCTGGCCATGTAGTCAGTCCTTTGGGTGGTGATTGGGCACGATTGATTTAGACATAGAAGTTTGTGAGAATCAAGATAGGACCCGACTCCTTATTGTAGTGAAAAATGAGTACATCTCCTATATATTTTATGTTGATCAATTTCAAAAAATCCTTGTGTAAGATAGTATGACAATTTGCAAAAGGAGTTTTTCAAAGATGAGTTTGTAAAAGAGAATTGAACATTAGGAATAGAAAAATAATACTAAGGCTATTGGGGAACTGACAAATATCTTGTCCTAGACCTTTTTTGGGAGATAAGAGATAGAAGGACCATATTTGAATGGAACGTGTAGAGCTGGAATGGTTCTCTAAAAGTATTTATTTTGGATAATTAGTTGGGCTCCATGGGCTTGAGGCTAGGCATCAACCATAGAGATTGAGTGCTCTTTAATTAATGGAGATTACTTAAATCAAGTCAATTAGTTTAAAAGAGTTTAAAATAATGTGATTGTTAAATATTCTAAAGTTACAAAAGTTGTAACCCATGTCTAATGACTGGCAGAACCTAATGGGTCACACACAAAAGCCAATTACATATCATAGGTGATGAAGAAGAATTTTCTAAGAAGTTGGAAATGTTCCTTCTTAACTGATTTGGTGGTTAACTAATTGACATAAATAGTGGTCATCTTGGCTTGATCAACTTAATTTTTAAATTGATTTAATAAATTTAAGAGGTTAAATTAAGGCCAATTGCTTAAGGAGTTAATTATTTGGTACCACATGACTATCAATTGGTCAACTTAAAAGGTTAAGTTAACAATTATTAGGTTAAAGAGTTAAGCTAATTGACTTAAAGAGTTATGTTAAGATAATTAAAAGTTTAATTTAATTAAAATGGAGAGTTAATTTTCGAGGAAAAATTCAATTGAAAGGTTCATTTGGTGTGGCATTAGAATTTATTTGGATGACATTTCACGAGATGAAATAGAGATTTCAAGTGAAATTCAAATGCATACAAAATTCAAATTCATATGCCAACTTGCAAGGCCAAGTTGGTGATCACCTTGAGGAAGGTGTGATGCCACCTTGTCATCACACCATCTTCCCTCTATACATAGATATAGAGTATGAGAGGCATAGCTAGATACATTGCATGTGAAAGAATTAGATTCTCTCAATTTCCCTCTAATTCCAAGTGTTGCCTCATGTGTTGAAGCTTTATTTCTCTTTTTTTCCTACATCTAATTCCAGCCTTTATCTTTGCATATTCTCCTCTTTATCTCGAATTAATATTGAGGAGAATCAGATATAGCATTGGTTTGTGGATCTTAATTTTAGAGGTAAGACAATTATGGTTCTAGCCTTTGGGGATTTAGTTTCTGGCAGCAACATGGAGGCAATTCTAGGGGACATTTCTGAGTTTTGATTGAGCTGAATTTTGTACTGTAGATCTACCAAGGTGTTGTGGAGTTACAAGTAAATTTTCAGCTCAAACAAAAATAATTTGGTTGGAAAATCTGGTCACTACTTGAATACATTGCTGGAAGGCAAATTCAAAGAGTTGAAGTGCTTTTTCTAGCTTCTTTGTTTTTGAGAAAAACAAGGCAATCCTCTTACCAAATTTATCTTTGGACTTACGTATAGCTTAGTTATTTTAGCATTTTTGAGCTTTGATAATTGGATCCTAGTGCTACATATGACTTCAAATAGTATCAAAGCCTAATTCATGCTACGATTTGGATTTTTGATTGATTGTTTCTTATGATGATTTGGTCAAAATCACCAAATACTTCATCCAACCTATGGATTGGAGTGTTTGGTTGATGTTGTATGTGGCTCCATGCTTGATAAATTGAAATTATGCTTGTATGTGGTATAAGTGTTAATTCATATATTGAGCATGTTTTAATTTATAGTTGCTAATGTAAAGTAATGATTTGGCATTAGTTGATGCTATATGTTGATATAGCATGTTAAATTTGGCCTTAAGTTGTTCAAGTCATTTTTGGATCTAATATGATTGTGGTTTTTTGGAGATTTTTAAAAAATATGATTTTTACTTTAACTTGTTTTAAAAAGCATGATTGAGCACTTGACATTTCATTTTTAAAGGTATTTTAGATTTGAAATTTCATCCATATTGTGATGCGTAGGAAGTGTCCTAAATTTTTTAGTGCACAAAAGTTGAGCAAATTGAAACAAGATTCGATGCCAACATGAAAATAGGGCAAGCTGCCATGCCTAGCCGAGCACTGGCCAAGAAGCAAGCATGCCAATGGCATGCCTATTGTGCAACAGTGCACCTAACCTGGGTGAGCAAAAGCCTAGTTTCATTAGGCATGAGTTTGTTGTATTTTTTGGCTTTATAAGTGACCAAAGGTGTTTTATTTCAAACATAATAGATACACAAATGTAGTGCAAGTTCTCAAAATTATGTTTGACATTTTTGATTGCTTTAAGAAACTTTTTAAAGTTGATCTCCAATAATATGTCGCAATTGTTATTCTTCCTCTTGCTTGGCCAATTAATTATTTATGAGATAAACATTTAATTGTTGGAATTGAATGTCAATTCTAGATTTATTTATTATTTATTTAAGTGTTGAATGAATGATGAAAGAATGGGGGTGATCATGAGCCTTTAATAATGATTTTATTTGTTTCAAATTGTTGAAATGGGTTATGTTAAATAGGGCTTGCATGCCTCTTTGTTCTATCTTGTAAAAGTTATGAAGCTAAAATCACTAGGAGTAAGGATTTCTTTTTCTTGTGAAAGTTACAAGGAGCAAAGAAGATATATGGAGGCTTGAAGACCAATGAATGTATGGGAATATGCTCGTGCAATAGTTAAATTTATTCAGCCCACTTAAAATCAACTAAGTTATGCATCTATGGCTCTTATTGCATCTCTTGGTTAGACTCACGGTCATCCTATCGTAGAAGCATGCTAGGTACATTTACTTATTTATGCTTTCAATATCTTATTGATGTATGAGATTCATGCTTAGGATATACAAAACCTAAATAAGAAAATAAAATGATGAGATATTTGCAAGCAACAAAGAAACCCATCCACTTAGAATGTCTAAGTGCTTTTAAATATTAAGTCAAAATGGATACAAATTAAAAGAAGTTTTAATTAATCCATGCCTTTTACTAATAATATGTGATCATGCCACTATGTTTATTTTTTAAAAAGAAATACTTTTTTATATTTAAAATATTTTCTAGCTTATTGAATTGAGATTTTAATAAATCTTATCCTTGCTTGAGTGGTGAAAACTAATATTTCAAGATTATGAGTCGTTTTGTTTTTGTAATTGACAAGCTACATTGAATTTGTTAGCTTATCTACTAAACATTTAGGCCACTATGTATTTCATTTACTAGAGCCAAATCCATTTGTAACTAAATAGTTAAGAAACACTGAGAAGTGCATAACTCAACAATATCATTTGGTTGCACTAAAGGGGAGGTTGATGAAAATGGCTTGACTCATTTGAAACCCTACAACAATACATAACCTATGGCACATTTTGTAGTAGATGATCTAGCTATGAAGTTGTATTGCAAGTTGGCCTTTATGGTATGAAGTATTATGTTTATGCTTTCAAAGGACAATATCTATGTTGGGATCATAATAATATATGAAATAGGTTCCAAAAAAAAAAGAAGTACAAGGTAGAAACATAGTTTGAGAACGAGCACATAGCTACCAAAGAAGTTAGAGTTGAAATAATAAACTGAATGGCCAAAGTTAAACTTACTTGGATTGTTGCTGTAGTTAGTGGAATAGAGTGTGTATGTAAACTTTTGCTTAGAGAACAAGTATCTTAAGAAAGAAATTTTGAAAAACCTTATGCAAAACCCTAGAACAATTTGAGAGTGATTATAAGCCTAAGAAGTGGGCCTAAGGGATTTTAATGCAACAGAAGTTTATCACTTAAAATACTTATTTTGGCCTTTAAAAATAGATTGAGTCTTTTATAGAAAACAATTTTAGTTATTGATTGAAATTTGTAAGTACCAATTAAACGACCAATCAGACTAGTGATAAATAAAGCAATAAACAAAAGTAAAATGACATTGGTATTTATAGAGATATGGCAAGCTTACTCCTATACCTAAGTTTTCACTTAGGATTTTGAACGTTTCAAATCAATTAAAAATATAAGAGTGATTCGCAATTAAGTACAAAAATTTGATAAAATAAAAGTAAAGCATCAGAAACACTTAAGCAAGATCAAAACTAACTCTTCGCAAAGAGCTAAATTGGAATTCTAGATAGGGATAAGGCTAACTATAGAACATTGCAAAACTATTTGCTTTGTGAATAGGCTTGAGAGAACTTTTGCTAGATTCACTTGTAGAGCCTTTGTGGATTGAAGCACGAGTTGCTGCAACTCCATACGCCGAGCTCTAGACCCTCTTTCTGAACTTAAACCTAGGACACTATAGAAGATTCCAAATAGTACCGCTTTACTGGTATCTTCACCTAAAGGTCCTTAAAGTAACCAAGTAGTGACTTGTTCTCTTCATGGGGTTTATCTAAAGCAAGCACGACTCCCATCTCTCTTCACCATTAGGTCTTTTGAAACACAAACCGTCTTGTCCTCATCTTTCTAAGGTCTGTCGATGGTAAGTTCCCCTTGACCTTCTTCATGACAAGGTATATTAGAAACATATTTAGAGCAATAAATTAGCAAATCTTAAGTACAAAATGTGTATGAGAGCATCACACGACCCCTCGAGTCACTTAGCAAAGATCTTTTCTTAACTAAGTGATACACACTTTAACAATGCTACATATTTTCATATTCATATAGTTATGGCCAATGGCTATAAATTCTTATATAGGTAAGTGCTCGTTGGAATGAAATAAAGAAACAAGACATTAAAGTAAACACACATTAGTTCCATAAATTGCCAATGTATCAATGATTACAGCAGGATATGATTTCTTTCCTAAGTTATAGAGATGTTATCAAGCTAGAGTCTTCAAGAGATCTTTTAATTATGGAAAGTAAATTCCAACAGATAATATGGAAAGATAATCATAATTTGATTGCAAGCTTTCAACACATAATTTTAGTAATTTTTTCATAATCAAAACAATGTAAATCATCAAGGGGTTAACAATCTCTCTCTTTTTGATGATGACATATGTGCCTCATTTTGCCAACTTGTGTTCCCCTTGTCTGATTGTAGTCCAAGAGTCTAAGGGCAATTTGTGCTCCCCTTATCTATGTACTCAAGAAACTAGAGAAACAACAAGTACAAGTAGAAATGAGATAATTAATATCATTCATATAACAAGCCTAGTCATCAAAAGCTAATCATCCAAAATAATTAGTTTATAGGTCCATAAAATTGTTCATTTTTTAAGCAAATAAAAGTCTAGAAACATAGATAAGTTCCAACAGATAAAAATAAGAGTTTCAAATTCTCACTATTTCAAAATTCTCCCCTTTTATCATCAGAAAGAGCTTAAGAAGCATTTAGATAAGTTCTAACTTTCTCCTTTAATAGAATAACACTAGCACGAGAGTGATTGGATTTGCAAAGAAAATACTGGAGCATGTAATCCATGGAATCAATAAGTGTTTTCATACATCCTGCAAGATTCTCCATAGCCTTAGTAAGATCATCCATATTAGCTTCAAGTCTAACATTAATCTTACTGGCTTTCCCTTGATCCCTTTTTGGTATTTTAATGGGAGTGGGGTAAACAAGACTAGATTCTTCAAATTCTAAGCTAATAGATACTAGAATTTTGGACTTATAGGGTCGTAGCTTGATGCTGCTAGGAGTTCTATCAACACACCAAAACCATCCATCACCCTCACTATATTGAATATTCATTTTTCAAAGGCTAGCAAGATCTAAAATTTTACGATCATGCTTCCTTCAATCTAATCATCCAGTAAGAAAACTCCCTCACACTTAACAATATGAGTAAGAATCGTAGAGTAAAAAAGATCTTTGGCTTGATAGAAGAAAAAATAAACCATGTATTTTAGTATTATAAAATCAATATTGATCGATTCTTGTCTAATTGCCTTAGCCATCAGCTAGTAAGTCGTGGAATTAAGATCAATCGAATGGCAACTATGAGATATCGACAAACAGAAAATAGTACAATTTAGTAGTTTTTTAAAGTAGAGCATGTTCAATCTTCAACTTGTTTAAAGCAACCACACCAATAAAGCATATTGTTCACCACCCCTAAACTGTTTGGTGATTTCTTCATAGGAGATATCAACATTAGACAAGTTTCCAAAATTAAAAATTTTAGTGCCATCATCAAGAAGATCGAGTATAAAATTTAGTTTTGGTGATGACAACACAATTCATTTCCCGAACACATAAGTTTCAATGCAAACATCATTTTAGATTCAATGAAGGTAAGATTTGAATACAGCAGCTTCACTAGATATGGATAGGATCTTTCATCAAGTTTCATAGAACTATCCCAATTCAAGTTACACACAAGACCAATGGCAAGAGATTTTGACAATGAATCAAAATTAACCAATTTTCCCTTATTCAAATATTGGCCAGAAATCTTTTGACGAAAATATGTTTCAACTTTAGTCCAATGGAATTTAAGAGATAATGGAACTTACCAAAATTTTGCTTGTTAACTTCTTCAAGATTGATTGGAATAGAGGACTTAAGGCTTGATAGACCCTCATTTGAACCACTTGATTTTTTAGGAGAATCCATGGGGGTATCCATAATAGCAGGTTCCTTAGAGCTTAAGAACTCAGATTTGTCAAAGAAAGATGATTTTTCATCATTAGAGCTAGAGTTATTATAACATTTTAGCATAAAGGAGTTGCGGATACTTCGTGAGAAATAGGTTCAGAAAACAATAAAATTGTTTCTTTTTCTTTGAAAAAGAAGGTCCAGTAGACTGAGAGCCTACTTTCTTTGGAATTTCAAAAATATTGTAGGATTTTCTATTGCAAAAACTTGAAAGAATAAATAAAAGATGAGAAGAAGGTTTGTATATGTAAAAGAAGATGATGAATCAGTTTGAAATAAAGAAACTTGAAAAATGTGTTTTTGGGTAGTAGGTTAGTTATTTATCATAATCGCAAAGAAGTTTGGAAATAAAAATGGTGATGTTGGAAGGAAAATCTAGAAATATTTGGTGGTTTTCAAGATGGAATGACTGCCAAGTTTAGGTATGGTTTATTTCTCCTACCAAATCCAAATTTGAATTTATCTTAATTTATTTCTTATATTAATGAATTTCCTTTGCTCCAATGCTTTAACAAAAATATCGACAAGCTAATTTTTAGTAGACATAAAATCAATTGATATATCACATTCATTTAAATGATTGTGCAACAAAGTGATACTTAATTTCAATATATTTTGTGTGTGAATGTAAAACTAGATTTTTAGAAATGCTAATAGCATTGAAACTATCACATAAAATGGGGATACAAGGTAGATGAATGCCAAAGTCGTACAAGATACACTTCTTCTATAATACTTGGGTGCAACAATTTCCTAAGGCTATGTATTCCACCTTGATTGTAGATAATGCAACATCACTCTTCTTTTTACTGCACCATGAAACCAGCTAATTTTCTAGTAGTTAACAACTACCACTGGTGCTTTTCCTGTCTCTCTTATGACCAGTATAATCTATATTAAAATAACTTATGAAATTAAAAGATATAAAATGTGGATACCATAAGCCATAGTTAGATGTTCCATTAAGATATCTCAGTACTCTTTTAATAGAAATTAGATGGGATTCCTTTGGATTAAATTGGAATCTAGCATATAAGCATGTTGAAAACATAATATCTAAATGGCTTGCAGTTAAATAAAGAAAACTACCAATCATACCTCTGTAGACTTTCTCATCTACACTCTTACTGTCCTCATCAAGTTTTAGTATGGTACTTGTACTCATGGAAGTGGTTGTATGATTGCATTCACTCATTCTGAACTTCTCTAGAAGCTCTACTGTATACTTCTTTTATGAGATAAATGTCCATTTTGAGTTTGCTTTACTTGAAGTCCCAAGAAAAAATTGAGCTCTTCTATTAAGCTTATCTCAATTTCCTGTTTCATTTTCTTGGCAAACTTTGGACAAAATAGATCATTAGTAGCATAAAACATGATGTCATCAACATAAATTTGAACAATAAAAAAACCATTTTCTTGGTGCTTAGTGAAAAGTGTGGTATCTAATATTCCAATACGCTACTATCAGTTTAAAAATATGATGAGAAAATTTTCAATTTCCAAAATTGAGAGGTTGCTCAGCATAAAGTTCTTCATTTATGTTAGAAAAGCACTTTTTATGTCCATTCGATTGAGCATAAAATTATTATGAGATACAAAGGTAAGAAGCATTCTAATTGATTCTGACCTTGCAACTAGAGCAAACATTTCATTGTAGTCGATGCCCTTTTACTGACTGTAGCCTTTTGCTACTAGTCTAACTTTATTCCTAGTAACTTTACTAGTTTCATTTAGTTGAATGCCCACTTGGTACCAATGACTGGTTGGTTTGGTGAACATTCTACCAGCTTTTGAACTTTATTCTTTTCAAATTGAACAAGTTCTTCCTTCATTACTTCAATCCAATATAGATCTTTTAGTATTTCTTTGACATCTTTCAGTTCAATCATTGAAATGAGAGAACAATTGGATTTATCCAATGGAACTTGTCGGGCTTTGGATCTAGTAGTTATTCTAGCTTGATGATCTCTGATGATTTTGTTAGTAGGGTGACTTGAAGCTTGTTTAAACTTTTAGGTTCTTTGTTTAGTCCTTTCTGCTGACTTATTGGAATTAGTTTCAAGAGTGGAATTTGTTTCCTCAAGTAATTATGGTTTCTCTTGATTTGATGTTGATGGCTTAAGACCTGAAATCTTCACCGGTTCTTCGAATCTTGCAACTTCTCTACTAATGGTTTTCTTGGCACAAGATAGGTTAGTCTTGTCAAACATAACATGCATGAATTCTTGAATTATTATTTTCCTTTTATTAAATACATGATAGGCTTTACTATATATTGAGCAACCAACAAAGATAACTTCATCAACTTTGGAGTCAAACTTTGTCAAATAATCTCTATCATTAAGAATGTAAATTTGCAACCAAAAATGTAAAAGTAAGAAATATTTGGGATTTTATCGTGCCATAATTTGTATGGGAGTTTTCTCAAAAGTGTTCTCAAGAAAATATTATTTGAAACATTACAAGCTATATTTGGGGCTTCAGCCTAAAAAGATTTTGGAAGATTATATTCACTAAGCATGGTTCTAGCAACTTCTTGCAAAATTTGATTTTTTCTTTCAACCACCCCATTTTGTTGGCGGAGTCTGAGGAGCAAAAAAATCATGAATGGAACCATGTCCTTCACAAAACAAAGTAAAGTTTGTTTCATCAAACTCAATTCCGTGGTCACTTCGAATTTTCTTAACTGAATAATTTTTTTGTTTTAAAGCCTTTTAGTGAGTGAAATGAAACCATTTAGAGCAACATTTTTGTGAGCAAGGAATTGAAGCATCATAAAATGAGTATAATCATTTACTATAACAGACATTTATCTTTCACCACTAAGGAAAGCGATTTTCAGAGGCCAGAATAGATAAATGTGTAAAAGTTCTGGTGGCTTGGAAGTTGTAACCTCATTCTTCAATTTGAAGAATGTTCGGATTTGCCTCCCCTTTAGACATACATCATATATCCTATCCTTGGAGAAATTTAACCTTGGTAACCCCTTGACAAAATCTTTCTTTGTGAGATGAGGTATAGGTTCCATGTTTACCTGGCCTAGTTTCCTATGTTGTTTCTAGCATTCTTCATCTAAAATAGCTAAACACTCCACATTTTGACAAGTTAAAACATCAAGGGTTATAAAATAAACATTTTCATCCCTAGTAGTAGTAAAAACTAGTTTCTCATTTTGCATATTAACACACAAGAAGGATGGAATTTAACCTCATAACCTTTATCACATAGTTGATTGATACTAAGCAAGTTATGCTTAAGGCCTCAGACAAGCCTTACGTTATCAATAGTAGTATCAGTTTGCTTACCACTAGTACTTTTACCTATTTTACATCCTTTTTTGTTGTCCACATAAAGAACATTTCTTACAGAATAATTGTTAAGCTTAATGAACATAGACGCATCCCTATCATATGCCTAGAACACCTATTATATAAGTACCACTTTTATTTTTGGGAATGTTCCTTGGTATGAACCTACAAGAAATATGTTTATTTTAGGTCTCCAAATAATATTAGGCCCTTCATGGTTAGTAGGAAATAATTTCCTTACCTAAACAAACTTGGTACCAATGAGTTTTTCAATTAAACATTTATAATTGACATGACCAAATCTACTACAAGTAAAGTAGGTTTTTCAAAGTGGTTTGAAATTCTTTCTAGAAGTTGTTGAAACCAGTTTGATAATTTTCCAATCCATGTGATTTCTTAAGTTCTGACCCTTTTTAGCATTATTTCTTCGTGGAACATATGTTTGTATGTGTTTAACACTTGTGGAACATTCACCTTATCATTCTAAGCATGCTAATAATTTTCAACAACAATTTTTCCTTTGATTTCATGGCACATATTTTCAATTTATTTTTTCAAAGAATTATTCTCTTTAGTGAGCCAATCATTCATTTTTATTTTATTTATTTTGCATTCAACATCTAAGGTCTCTCTATTTTTATCCATTTGCATTTCAAACTTTGCTTTATGAGCCCTGTCTAGTTCTTCCTGCAAATAGTCTATTTTATCTTGTAAAGCATTATATTTATCAACAAGCATTTTGACACGTATTTCATAAAGTTTAAGCAATTTTTGCACATCTTCATCAATGCCAATTTCATCACTAGAATCATAATCAGAACATGAAGATGTGCTTACTTTATTTACCTTGAAGCAATTCTCTTTATTGTCAAATTATTCACCATCAAATTCATCCCATGTAGTGGTCATCGTCTTAGCTTTAGCTAGTTTTGCATTTTTCCCTAATTGTGGACAATCTAATTTTCTATGCTCAATTTCATTATATTCCTTTTGAGGTTCATCAATTGCTTTAACCTCTAGAAAATCAGAATGATTTCATCATTAACCAGGTCTTCATCAAGATCTTCCTGAAGTTCCTTGTTAGAATTATGACTAGTATTAAAAGCAATATTTCTTTTGACTTTTTTTTCTAAACCTTCATCTTTATTTAATAGCATCATCTCATGGGATGTGAAATATCCTATCAGTTCATCCATTTTCATCCTACTAAGATCACAAGCTTCTAGAATAGCAATAAACTTTTGGTGACCATTTCTCGAAAAGTGATCTAAGAATTTTTGAGACTTGCTCATCCTCATTTATAGTCCTATTGAGTGCAAACATAGGATTTATAATTTCCATGAAATGTGCAACATCTAACTTATGGTCCCATCAAGTTTTATCTCAAAAATTTCATACTTGTGAATGAGAAAAGCTATCATCTCTTGTCGAACCTTAATGGTACTTTCATGGGTCATTTGCCACATTTGATTTGCTATAGTGCATATACTAACTTGGTTGTACTCATTTTTTGTGAGAGTGCATGATACAATGTTCTTAGTCGTCACATTCATTAAGATGATCTTTTTTTCATCATTGGTAAATTGATATAGTCAATACTAATCATATAGTTTTTCCTTCCACTTTATCTTGTAAAGCTTTATTTTTATCAACAAGCATCTTGACACATATTTCATAAAGCTTAAGTAATTTTTGTACATCCTCATCAATATCAATTTCGTCACTGGAAACATAATTAGAACATGAAGATATGCTTACTTGATTTACCATGAAGCAATTCTTTTCATTGTCAAATTGTTCACCATTATATTCATTCCATGCAATTGCTATCGCTTGAGCTTTAGCTTATTTTGCATTTTTCCTTAATCAGGGATATTCTAGTTTTCTATATCCAATTTCATTACATTAATAGTAGCAAGGTAGCTTGGTTCTTTGAGTTTCCAAACTGGTTCTTTTTGGTTTGGATCTATTATTTTGGAATTTCCTTTTAAGGTTTGTCAATTCCTTTAATCTCAAGGAAATTAAAATAGTTTCACCCTCAACTTGGTCTTTATTAACATATTCTTGAAGTTCTAAGTTAGAATCATGACTAATATTAAAAGCAATATTCTTTTTGGCATTTGTTTTCAAACCTTCACCTTATTTAACATTGTCATCTCATGAGATATGAGAAATCCAATCAGTTCACCTATGGTTATCTTACTAACATCACCAGCTTCTTGAATAGTAGTAACTTTTGGCATCTATTCCTCAGGAAGTGATTTATGAATCTTTTGAACTTGCTCATCCTTAATTATAGTTTTACTGAGCGTAAATATAGGATTTATAATCTCCATAAAACACACATACATCTGACTTATGGTCTCACTAGGCTTTATTCGGAATATTTCATACTTGTGAATGAGAAGAGCAATTCTCTCTTATTAAACCTGATTGGTACCTTCATGGATAACTTGCAATATTTCCCATACTTACTTTGTTATAGTACATGTACTAACTCAGTTGTACTCCTTTTCTGTGAGAGCACATGACAGAATGTTCTTGGCTGTCACATTCATTGAGATGGCCTTTTCATCATCATTGGTAAGTTCCCATTGCTCCTTTGGAACCATATATCTGTCATTTCATTGTAACCATTAGCCCTTCACTAACCATATCCCATAAATCAAAATCTAGGGCAATTATATATCCTTGCATCAAAACTATCAAACAATGGAGACTAGTTGTGCAATTGCCCTTTTGCAAAGACATCAAGAATGTTAATGGTTATAGGGTCTTCTACTCTAATAGTTACACCATAATATAGAGAATTAATGCTTTGATGGTAATTAAGATTAATTCTAAGCCTAAGTGGGGGGTGGGGTGAATTAGGCTAAAGGAATTTTAATGTAGTAGAGGTTTATCACTTAAAATACTTTTTTTGGCCTTTCTAAATAGTTTAAGTCTTTTGCAGAAAACAGTTTTAGGTATTAATTGGAATTTATAAGTACCAGTTAAGCTACTAGTCAGACCAATGATAAATAAAGCATTAAACATAAATAAATGACACTAGTATTTTTAGAGGTTCGGCAAGCTTACTCTTCCACTTAAGTTTCACTTAGAATTTTAAACCTATCAAATCAATAAAAAATATAAGAATGTTTTCCAATTAAATACAGAAGTTTGACAAAATAAAAGTAAAGGATCAGAAACACCATAACAGGGTGAAAGCTAACTCTTTGCAAAGAGCTAAACTAGAATCCAGAGTACTGTGAAACTAGCTACTTTGTGAATAGGTCCCAAGGAACTTCTACTAGATTTACTTGCACAACTTCTATGGACTGATACTCAAGTTCCTGTCTTTCCATACAACAAACTTTAGACTCTCCTTTAGATTAGAACCCAGAACACTACAAAAGATTTTAGATAGTACTACTTTACTAGTTTCTTCACCTAAAGTTCTTTAAAGCAACCAAGCATAGATTTGTTCTCTTCACGGGATCCCTCAAAAGCAAGCATGACTCCTGTTCCTCTTCACCACTAGGTTCTTTGAGACACAAACTACCTTATCCTCGTCTCCCTAAGGTTTATCGAAGGTAAGCTCCCCTTAACATTTTTCACCACAACTCCCTCAAAAAGACATGTAAAGCAAGGAATTAACAACATTTAAGCACAAAACTTGTGTGATAGTATTACACAACTTCTCAAGATACTTAACAAAGAGTTTTTCCTAACTATGTGATTCACACTTTAACAATGCTTCATATTCATATTTATATACTTATGACCAATGGCTATAATTCTTACTTAGGCAAATGCCCATTGAAATCAAATAAGGAAGCAAGACGTTTAATCAAACATGCGTTAGTTCCATAAATCATGGATGCATCAATTATTACAGTAAGACATGATAAGTTATAGAGATGTTAACCAAGCTAGAAGCTTCAAGAGATCTTTTACTTGTAGAAAGTAGATTCCAATGTATAGATAGTTTCCAGTAGATAACATGGAAAGATAATCATAATTTGATTGCATGTTTTCAACACATAATTTTAGTAATTTTATCATAATCAAAACAATGTAAAGGGATAAACACAATTCATTAAAAAAGCCTTCAACTCGAGTTAAAACATGCATCAAATATATCTTGCTCACAAAGAAATCTTAAATTTGTACAGATCCCTATACAGAGGCTATATAACTTGGGATTCATGGATGTGCTTGTGGACAATATGTGAGAAAAGTTAAGAACTACCCCATAATAGAGTTCTGCTCTAGAAACTCTTATAAAGTTAGTTGGAGTAGTTTACAGTGCAACTTTAATTGTACATACCTCATGTGAGGGATGTACAAATATACTTAATATAAACCATTTGATTTAAAATGTAAAATCATAACCTTTCATTTTAATGATTAGTTGGCAACATAATAAATATATTTAACTTGCTACTTGTACAATCAGTTGCTGGTTGATTTTGATCGTATGTTAATGGTTTATTCTACCAAAAAAGTGACAATCAGTAATAAAATTTTGCTATTAAAAAATTCATTTGATTAAACAAAATGAAAAAATTACCTTTTTGGTCTCACAATTTAACTATGTGTGTATTGTTAGTCCAAAATGTATGGTATTGAATATTTTCAAACCAAATTTTATAACTTTTTAAACAATTTTGGTCATTCATCAAATTTTTCATATTTATGAAGAAAAATTAAAATTTGATCTATTTATGAAAAACCCATAGAATATGAAATATTCATTTAATCTTTATCAAAAAAATAAAAAAATAAAAACCTAAAAATTAATTACCACAAAAATATCTTAAAATAATATATCTTTACAAATATGTGTGTATATACATATATTTATATTATACATATAAATAAACACATATAAATACATACATATATATATAAATCCCATCCCTCAATCAAATCCGACTGCCATGGCTGGCGACTAGGTTGGTTGAGAAAAGAAGGGTGGGTACTAGAGGGGAGGAGTCATGGGACAAGGAGTGTGTTGGAGGGGGGAATGGAGGGGAGGTGGGGGAGTCGTGGGACAAGTGGTGCATGGGGTGGAATAAGGTAATTTTTTTGTTTTTTTTTCATTATTTTCTTTTTATTTTAATTTACTTATTTTTAATTAATTTATTATTTTAATCAAATTATTTTAAGTACATTTATATTTTTATATATTATTAAGTATTGATCAAAATATTTATTTTTAAAATTATTAAATTATATTGTCCAAAATAATTTAAATTATATTAAAATTATTGTACAATTAAAGTATAGCATTAGGATGAGGGTTTTGGATTTTATATTTTTTCTTAAATTTTTTATTTTAGTCGATGAATAAAGATAATTATATTTAACTATATTATTTTAGATATATTTATTTTCTAGTATTATAAAATATATGATTCAAAATTATGAAATTATGTTATCTAATATAGTAGATTCTTTTGAAAAATGTCTTTTAATTACTTTTTAAATATTTACCAAGCATTTAATGTATTAAATTTTAAAATATAAACCAAAAACTTGTTGTAGAACTAACAATAACTTGTTGTAAAAAAGACATATGTGATTTAATTTGATGATACCTCATATAAGGTGAATATAGGCATACATCACCATAGACATGCTCAAGTTAGTTACCTTAGAACTCTGTATATGAAGAAAATCCCCTTTATAATTAGTAGGCAAAAAGAAAAAAAGAAAAATTATATTAAACCCAATAGCATTGTTATAATGCATGCTCAATAAGTCCAATCATATTGGTAATAAGCATTTTATCACGTGAGGCACTATTAATTTTTTTGGAGATGCCAAAAGTTTCACAAAGAATAGTGGCATATTTCTAAAACACAACACAATGTGCTACATAGGATCATAAATTAGCTTTGCCACAACTAACTATTATTGTTGAGCAGTATTGTTTGAAAATGGTAGTCATTAGATATCAACTTGGCAATTGCCATGAACTACTTTAATTTTTGCTTAAGGACAAGTATTTGAGTTTTCTCTCAGACATGACACTACTTTTACATTCCTAATACACAATTTCATATTTTAAAGAAAACCACACATTTCAAATTAAAGAATTCATTTAATTAGCCTCCGTGAAAATTACAACATTTGTTGTCATAAAAAAAGTCCTCTGAAATTCAGTAGTAGAATTGTCGGCTATTGCAAAACTGAGGACTATGTAAACCATGAGGGCTTTCGGTACGATCTATTTGAGGGATAATTTTGTATTTGTACATCAAGTTTTCTATTTTCCTTGTCCGACAACCAATGCCGATTTTGCCACATTATAAATGGGGCTACCAATGGTGGTGAATGGCGATGCCACCCGTAGGCTACAGCCAATTTAGAGATGCTTTTTGGGTTGATTACAAATATGCACTCCTATATTTATCGTTCCCAAAAGAAGTGAGAAATACGTGGTGTTCCGCAATTTATTTATTTATTTTAATTTCAAAAATCATAAACAGAAACCTAAATTAGTATCTATTAATAATATGCAAAACATTGAAGAATTAAAGTTTAAATCATTGCCCAATCTAAGCCTTAGTATCATCTCTTTGAGGAAGAAAGAAGAAGAAGAAGAAGAAGAAGAAGAAGAAGAAGAGAACTATCAAATTGGGTAAAATTTTGAAATTCTGTAAATAATGCCAACATATATGCATGATTAACACGAAGGGGGGACGGAGGTCTACCTCACACAATCCTTTGCTTAAGGGTGTGCTCTAGTGTTCCGTGTTCGCCCCCAGTGGATTGAGATTAGAAGTTTGATCATTCTAAAATTCTTAAAAGTCACACTAAATATTGATAAAAACAAATAAAAACATCATTATTATTTCATGAACAAATTTTACGAAAAAATCTACCATAAGTTCTATATGGTGAGTGGGAACATATGGCCTGAAAATGATGAAAGTGGGATACAAAAGAACCACCTTGTTGGCGAATGGCGAAGTTTGATTGATAATAAAGAAAAACAGAAAGGAAAAAGATGAATACTTCATTCAAAAAATGTAAGTTGCAATTTGTGAACGTGGGACAATGTTAAAAGGGAGCTTGATCCAAGTTTCCCTACAGCTGCATTCTCAAATTACTGCATTCATACTTTCCAAAATTGATCTCATAACAAGGACAAACATTTCTCTTAGAGCACCGAGGAACTAATTAAAGAAAAGAATGCTTCAATTGATATAGAGCAGCAAAAAAAAAATCAACATGAGAAGCTAATAACATTATGAAATGTAACATTCTGCTTCCTACCTACCGGCTAGCGTTGTGAATGTGATTTCATTTGTCGAACTTCCCTTTGTGCTAGTTGAAGCATCAGTAGCAACAACATCTCTTTCCGTGAAAAAACCAGGCTCTTTAGCCTGTGGTAGCACAACTTCATTCTCCAGCATGAATACCACCGACGACATGCTTGGCCTATCTTCTGGATATTTTTGCACACACAGCAATCCGACGTGGATTGCTCTTAGAATCTCAGACGAGTAACATGACTGACCTATGTTATCGTTCACTAGTTCTAATGACCTTCCTTCTTTGTAAAGTACCCATGCCTGCCAAAATAAGAACTCTTGCCATTAATTAAGAGGAGCTTTAGTATAATTTTGCCATAAAACCACTTACATGTCCAAGAAGGTTGTGCTTATGATCCCTGTGGGAAAACCCTCTGTTTCTTTTGCCACTCAGAATTTCAAGCACCACAACGCCGAAGCTAAATACGTCTGATTTTACTGAGAATAAACCATCAGTGGCATACTCTGGCGACATGTAGCCACTAAATCAAAGGTTTTGCATCAATCAGAAAAAATGATAGAACTGGGAAGGATGCCAGATGAATTGATGGAATTGAGATTCTTACTATGTCCCCACAACTCTACTTGTGTTGGCTTCAGTCTGATTGCCTCCGAAAGTTCTAGCCATGCCAAAGTCTGATATCTTCGGATTCATGTCCATATCTAGCAATACGTTGCTAACTTTGAGGTCTCTATGGATAATTCTCAAACGAGAATCTTGATGAAGATACATCAGTCCCCTTGCAATACCACTGACAATCTGAAAGCGCTTGGGCCAATTAAGTAGCTCACTCTTTATTTGATCTGTCAAAATTAAATTTCTGTGTGGTTATTAAGTCATCCTTTGGCTGATTGTTGAGTATTAGCAGTAAAATGGTCCCGAAACCAAGAAATAAGTAGATCATGGCAGAAAACAAATAATCCATAAATTACACTTTGGGCTAATTTGGTTGGGATGGTAAGGTAAGATATAGTGTTTTTATCTTACCTTATTATTCGTTTAGTTGGGTGATAGTAAGCATTCAGACCCGCATAAATACCAAAAGTCCATATTTATATGTGCAATTTCTATGATCAATTGACTTGTCACCCCAAGGATATAATTTTCATATCAACAAAACTATACAACAATAATAAAAAATCACACAAATAATGAGATAACTTAAAAATCCAACCAAATTTTCTTAGGCTTTGTACCCTGTTTCATATTTCCATTGTTGCAATGAGGATCGTTTGTGTAAAATTGGTTAAGGTAGGAAATTCTCACCAAATAAAATCAAGTCCAGACTTTTGTTAGGCATGTATTCATATATCAGCATCTTTTCCAGTCCTTGAATGCAGCATCCTAGAAGCTTCACAAGGTTTCGATGCTGAAGTTTTGCAATAAAGATAACTTCATTCCTGAACTCATCGAGTCCTTGCACAGATGTTTTAGACAACCGTTTCACAGCAACTTCTCGTCCATCTTCCAGCGTACCCTAATATTAGAACATGTGCATGTGAAAGGTATGCAAGCATGCATTGAATTTGAAGAAACTAAAAATTCTATTTTGCATGCGTTCATTATTCATATTTTTTAACATGTTCCTCCAGACATTAACGATGTCTTTATCAAACACGATCCAACACATCTATTTGAAGTTTAATGTAGAAGTGGCAGCGTGTATCAATTTCAGTAAATTCTTTAGTGAAACATTTCATACAAGGCAAAACTTTTTGCCAGGTAATTAATTTGTTTCTTCACAAGATTAGCTCTCAGTTTGAACTGAAGTATCAAATATCATCTGCGGTTTCAAATATTGGTTTAATTACTCAAAAGCCGGTCATAGATTTATCTATCAATGAAAGAATATGTATCAAATGAATTTTATCAAGTTCGCATATATACATCAAACGAACTTACAGCATATCGGTAGTACCGCCAATAGCACATTTTTAATTACCTTATAGACAGGTCCAAATCCACCTTCTCCAAGCTTATTGTTGGGTGAAAAGTTGTCAGTAGCTCTAGATATGGTCGATAAGTCAAATGATGGAAGCTCCAGGTCCTTATTACGACTTTCTTTATGCCATCCTGCAAGATGAGCCACACGATGGATATCTTTGACTCAGAAGTTGCAGAATGATTATCCCTTCACAGATACAGAGTTAGTCTTTATCTTTTATTTTTGGCGATATGCTCGATTAATTTTCAGCATAAAATAGCTTACCTCCTTTGCTCAGCTCAAGATATATTTTCTTCCTCTTACAGATGTACAGTACGAAGCTCATGCCTAGGAGAATCATCCCCATCAATGATGCCAAACCGGCAATAAGTTTTTCTCTTTTTGTTCTTCTCGAATCTGCAATATTACATTCCGAAATAACAGTATAGTTCTTCATCACGTTGCAACTATTAAAATGTGAATTGTACTATTAAAATAAAATGAACATTTAGAATTTGGAAAAGACAGGTGCAATTGTGCTCGGTTTGAATATCAAAAACTAGAAAAACCAGATAATGGAAGGTTTCGTGCCCCTCATAATTCTGCTTCTTACACTAAAACAATTGATAATTGCAAGACAGTATGTACGTTGTTTTAAGGGATAAATACTTACCTAGTTCAGAAGAAGCAATTCTAATGTAAATATCTTGTCCTGCTCCATAGACCTGTTTGATGTCAACCAGTTCTCCAACCCAAAGCAAACATCCACTTCCCCCTCTTCTAATATCCAAGTTAGTGTATGCCATACAAGAGCAATTTTTCAGGCAGACAACCTTGCATTCTTCCAGGGTCATACTTGCATTAAACCATGAATTTTTTGCATCTGGCAATTTTATATCCGAATATTTTAGGAATCCGTCTGTTTTGCAATCCAAGGTTGTAATTCGCACACAGCCATTAGACCAGTCTGCACCCACCCACTCTTGTGGATATCTTGGAACAAATTTGTTCAAACATCCACATATGGGAGAGTTCCCCACATTACAACTTCCATATGCACCACACTGTTTATAAGAATCACAGTTATCTATTGGAGCAGTCAAGTACATTACCCAACCCTTAGTTCTATCCACCCACGTCCATCTCTGAGCAACCCCACTCTGATTCAATAAAAACCTTGAAATTACTGATTTGTTAAGGAGCTCATAATGATAGTACACTTCATTGTTATCAAAAACCAACTCAAATGTGTAAATGGAATTCTTTCTCAATCCAGGCAGACCACTGTATCCCACTCCATTCCAAGGTCCAGTTCTGTACAGTTCAACACCGCTCCTTCTAAGGACTGTTTGAGGATATCCAGTGGGATCCAAGTGATACGTGTATTCTCCTGTCCCCGGATCTTCACTCGTCTTCCATGCTGAGATATACGTTTCATGACCTGTGACAAGATTCTTTCCGAATCTCATACCTGCTAAAAGTGTATCAGTTGGGTAATCAAAACTCTGCCAGAGGTAGTTGTCTGAGTTTTCATCATTTGCTTCCCTTACAACAAGATTTCCCGAGTCCAGCAACTGCGAAACTGGGGATTCTGCAACTTTTGACGTGTTGGAAGACCATATGATGGCGTCGCTGCTATTCGTTAGACACAAAATCCCTGGCTCAATGACCTTTAGTACAGCCCCTGACGTGTTTGTAAGTGGATTGTCTCTGTTGGCAACCCAAACCACTGTGAAATCCGTTATTTTCCTATACCATATGCCCACATATCGATTCTTGGAATTACCTGGGCTGAAAAATCCCATCTCAAAGCTTCCACCTGAAGAAATCAATGTCTCACCATCTATGAACGTGTGAGTTGTGTCTATTATATCCAGTGCATTGGAAACTGGCTTGGTGGTGAGCAAGAATGTGACAACAAGAAGAAAGGTGAACTCTCCATTTGATCTCCTCATAGTTGGATAAAGTGATGTTGCTTGGCTTCTTGATTCAATGCTGTCCATTGATAGGGGATAATCGGTATAAGTTTTCTTCTCTCCAACCTTGAGTCTCCCGCATGATAGTTAAAGCAATATTTTTCCATCTTATCCTGCCCTACACATTTATGAACTTCAATAATTTTGTAAGGTTTTAGAGTTTAGTGATGACTTATTCTGTTGTCAGGATGACTGTAAAAGTCTCCCTAACCACTACGGCATCAAATGGGAAATCAATGCCATATAAAGTCAATTTCCTTTGTTGAAATGGTGAAAATAAGATTGCTGATTGTTGAAAAAGACAAAGATATTTTCATTTTGTATAAGATTGATTTTTACAAAAATAGTAAGGGTAGCAATTTTTGACACGATACAATTGAACACGATATTATTGGATTTGGAATGAAGATTATTGGGTTGGGTCGATTCAATAAACAATATCAAAATTATGAGTTGGTTCGGGTTAAGTTTCGAGTTACTCGATAAACACGATAATTTTATTAGGTAATCCACCAATCCAATATAACTCAACCCAACTTGACCCAACGCAATTCAAATTTTTAAGAAAGAAAGAAAAGTATATATGTGTGCATATCTTGTATGAATTATTACTTTTGTGTACTTACTTTTTGGACCAAACTTCAATTGCAAGAAGAAAATAACAACTCAAAGATGTGACGAAAATTAAAAGTTGGACTATGCTATGCTTTTTGCATTGTTAATTATTGACTTGGTGTTAGTTTTGAACAATTTATTCTAAATTGTTTTGTAATGAATTAAAAATTATTATTTACTACTTAAATATTTGACTACTCAATGTAGTTAGGGTGATTATTAGTAATTGGATGGGAGGAACTGTATTTCTTTACTGAAATTTGATTTCATTGTTAAAATTTAGTTGTCATGAAATTTTGGCTTAGCATTGAAATTTTTGTATTGTTGATGTTGATAGAAAATTACATGAAATATAATTATTAGATTACTCCATAATATACTAAGGTTGGCTTCTTTTCTAAATTCCGGAATAAGTTGATTTTTCCCCAAAATTTTAGTATAAATTGATTCCTTCATTAAAAGTTTGGTTGAATATAAAATATTATAGATTTTTTAAATGAATTGTTGATAAAAAATAATCACAAGTTGAAATGGGTTAGGTTCGAGTTAACACAAAAGTTTCAAGTTAGGTTTAAGTTGAAACTTATTAAGTTAAGTACTTTCGAGTTGGATTCTAGTTGAACAAAATTAAATTATATAATATTTCCACATCAACCTGACACAAAACAATCTTATACACCACAATTGACATCACTAGGAAATAGGAAGGATTTCCAAGATTGAGGAAAAGGATCAGAGGACACAGATAATAGCCTAGCCGCAAAGAAGGTAGCTGAGGGATGTGGCGTAACAATCCAATCCTTTATGTGATAGTATAGATTAATAATATATATTCTAAAAACAAATGTAATCAAATTATACTTCTAAAACTATTTAGGGGGTTAGAATACGAGATTATACAATTAATAGTGAGCTTTTTTCCTAAAAAAATGTGTATATATATATGATATTAGATATCAGGAATAGTGAATTAATTATAGTTGGTTTTGATTTTTCTTTAACATTTTGAGTTGTTCTACTAAAATTTGAGAATGCGATTTCTTTGGAGTTTGATCAATATTGAAGAGACCTAAATAGAAAGTAAGTGTTGAACATATTTTGAATTCCTTTTAGAGTTTATTAGGGGAATTCAATTTTAGATACTTTTCTCTATTTTACTTGCAATTTTGATGATATAAAATTTCAATCTTAAAAACTTTCTAAGGACTGCTTAGTGATGATTGAAGATGTAAAATTTATTTACTTGCCACATACAATGATAATTACTTAATGGAAGCTTTAGTAATTGAAATTCAAATAATGTTTGAATTAGCTAATTTCAAACATTATTTTAAGATTATACATGGATTGGAGCAGTGAATTAATCCTGCATTGGAAGTTATTTGACTTGAAATATTGGTAGGCCGCAATTTTATGAAAAATATATATTTTGCAATACAACTCTTTAATTTATCAATTTATTTTCATAGTGAAAGAATGTTGATCTTGTGGAATACATCTTGTTTTAAGCTAATTTAATAATTTAAATATTTGATCTCAGAGCAATAATAGAGTTAATATTATAGCTTAGTTGTAGAATGTTATATTAGTGACAAAAATAGTATTTGACAATGTGAAAATTATCACTACTAAAAAATATTAAGTGACAATAGCTTCTATATTAGTATTAATGATTTTTTTTAAGCAATGATAATTGCTATTAGTCACAATCTGGCTTAAGAATGATAAAAACTAATATTGTAAGTTGTTACTATTGACAATTAGTGATACCCCTACAATAAAAACCCAGTAACAATAAAAATTATCACTATAATTTACAGTAAAATTTTATCGTCACTAATTGTTAATGATGACAACTAAAACACTATTCTTATCACTATTTAGTTTGTAAACATTATTAAAGTGATGAAGTAAAATTTTTTGTCACTTAATACACTTAACTAGGGACAATTTATATATTGTCATTTATTATTTTGTTGCTAATTTTTTTTTTTGGTAGTAACAATTGAAATATCAATAGTAAGCCCAATTCTATATTAGTCATCCCAAACTATTCAATTAATTTGAAGTTATGATTAAGCACATAACTTGTATAAATATGGGTATATAAATTATAATTATATGTTTGTATATTTAGTGTAATACACCTCTCAAGCTACTTAGGTTATTTCAAGTTGTTAAGCTTATAACTATTATAAAAATAAGCTTTACATGGGTGAACCTAACTGGCCTAATATTCAGGGTCCAATACTCCGAACTTGACCAGGCACTCAATTGAACCTTATTAGTTTCTTCATCCTATACAAAGTTGGTCGACCCAAAGACAAGAGCGATTGACAAGATATAGACCTCCAAGTAGACACATTCAACCTTCTCGAACCTACTAAGATCAATGTAAAGTTGACCTAGATATTTTTTGGGCACAGCCACATTAGATGCATCATTTGCCACTAATCACCTTCGTATTAAATGCAACAAAGCCACCATCTTGTCCACATTAAGTACTCCATCATCCATCACCTTTGCAATAATTTAAAAGGACACACCCCTTATTTTTGGCCGGTAAAAGGTATGGTCCTTAGTCATCCTAAGAAAGACCTCCAAGGCCCCTAGATGAAGGAAAGAAGCCTTATTAGATAGTAGCAAGAGAATCATCTTTTTGACCCTCTTTCTTCCTATACAACGGGCACTATAAATACCCCCTTTCAATGGCATTGGAGGTACGCTCACACACCCACATAAGCTCTCACTTTGCTACTCTGTCCTTCAGTTCAGTATTCACTTCACCTTGCCAACAAAAAATATCTTCATCAAAGCCTATAAACTATATTTGTGTCTATATGAGTTCAGTCCATTTTAATTAATCGAAGATGACCTATAATATTATTTTTTAATGCAATTTTTGAATTTAAGAATGGAAGTATATTTTTGGAGGTTCTTCTATCATTTTAAAGCTCTAACTAGATAGGTTTTAACCCATATAAAGTATCTAATAATATGAGCCCACTAAATAAGTATCGGTCATGTGAAACTCTATAACACATTTCCTTGTGTCGGATTCTTTTCATATGGAAATTCACTGCAAATAACCTAAAGTTCTCCACAAAATCCATCCTAGGTGAGAAGAATAACAATAGGCTGGTGGAGAGCCTAAGAATGAATCAATTCACATTCTTGAGGTGATATTCGAAGCTCTATTCAATTATACAATATTGTATTATGATTCATTTAAGTATATTTAGAGTCCTAATTTATTACGATTTATTTGTGTATCAGACTATGATAATTTGGACGAACCCATACATTAAGCAAGAAAAAAAAAAAATGAGATAGCTAAGTAGTTTCATCCTTCTATATTTTCGTAAAATGTTTTTCACAAAAAAAGAAAAAATTATATGTTTGTAAGTAATTCTTGTCTTCTACGCTTTTTGTAAATGTTTTCAGAACAAATGTGTGTGTGTTCTGCATAAATGATTTTCTATATAAAAAAGAATTTGAGTATACTATGTCAAGTTTTTTTACAAGTAAGCAATCCTTCTATGTTTTATAAAATGACTTTTCAAAAAGAATGTGTGTGTATATACATATACACATGTGTTTTCTATTTAAATGATTTTTTTCAGTAAAAAGGGATTTGAAACATGCTATGTTAAGATTCTCTGTTATCTAAAGTCTATTATGTGAACCAATATGTTTTTTTTAACTATTAAATCATTTCCTATTAGAAGAAAATGATTAAAGACTATATTCTGAATGAATCGAAAACTATTGGTAGGAATAATTTCTATGGGTTACAATAGCAAAAAACTCTGAACCCACTTAACAAGGTTGAAGTTAAGGCCCTTCTACGGGTAATAATAGTAGTATTTTAAACCCACTTAATGGGATCATAGTTAAGGCCCTCCTATGAGTAATAATAGTATCATCGTAATGCACTTAATATAATTGTAGTTAAGACCCTCCTACTGATAATAATAATAATAATAATAGTATTCGAACCTACTTAATGGGTTATGGTTAAAGCCCTCCTATACATAATAATAGCAATATTCAAACCTAGTTAATGGGATATTAGGTAAGATTTGCTTAAGATAACCAATTAGGATTCCAATAATTCATAAGCATGGATAAGTAAATGAATTATTAAATTAATAAAGTTTTGAAATTATATTTTTTGAAAATATTCTTTTTAAGTATAATTTTTTTAATTATTTCCAAGATCCAAAATTCTAATAGTGTACGAAAGCATTTTTCTAAATTCTTTTGATGAATGTGATCTTCTGCTTGTAGCCTGACTTAACGTGAAAAACTATTAGATGGTATATGTGAATGACTTTCCAAAAGATTTCATTATTCAAAGTTGGTTGTTTTATTTTATTTTTTAAAAAAAACTTCATACTTTTTCTTTTGTATTTTTTCTTGTGTATTATGTATGTAACTTGCTCAAATCTGGCAAAAGGTTAAGAAATTATTTACTAAGTGAGGTCTTGTCAATACTATTGTATAACCATTTTTGCAAAGGACTTAGTTAAGAATGATGAGGACGATCGATTTTGTAATTGGTGATAAGATATTATAATGTTCATTAGTTTTGATTTATGTTTGGATTGTTACTTTGAAATCATTAATATTGTTTGAGATATTTTTCAAAGGATTGTAGTAGTTAGCAATGTTTCTAAGCAAATGTATTTGATTTCAAAATTTGTGAAGTTGAATTGTCTCCCATTGTAATATTTTGAAGTTTCATTATCTTATGGATTTTAGTATGCTTTGATTTCTATGGCTTAGTATTTGATTTGGAATAGACCTGCAGGCCCAATTCAATAGCTATTAACTTCAAAATAGTTTCCAAGCCCACTTTTCCTCTGAGGCCCAATTCGGCCATCAACCATTGCCTTTTTACTTATGCAGTAACCTGGGCCGAGCAACTAGACCATAACCCCCAGGTCGAGTGAAGTGTTCTTGACCATATCTAATGAGAGGTTTCAGACTACCCACTCTCTTCAACCGTCTCTCTAGTCAACCCATTATTGACCATAGGGGTCATTCCGACACCAAATCATATCTCTGCCGCATTTAATGCATTTATAGGAAACATGTCTCTTCATTAATGGCGCATGCTGTCCTAATACCGTCTTTGCCTCCACTCTGATTAGAAGGCGCACCTCCAAAGTACTATTCTATCCCGAAAAGCAGGAGATTGTGCCACCTAGCCCCCATGCGAGGACAAAAGCCCCCTACACTTCATAGGGGCATCTTAGACATATCATCCACCTAGAGAAGGCTATAAATGCCCAATTGCCAACCATACTCAAGGTATGCTATTCTTTACTATATACTCTTACTTTGCTACTCAATTTTCCTACTTGGCCAGTACTAATTTGAGCATTGGAGTGTCTTAGACAAGGGCAATTCAACTAGTCTAACGTTTGCTAGTAATTGCAAATCTTAGTCCAAGAATATTTCTTAGTTGGACCACTCAACTGTTCTGGTCGAATTATCCCAAACACTTACCCAATACACTGAAAATGTCTTTCAGCCTCATCGGTATTTATGAGTCCTTTGAACTTAGACCGTGTCATGTCCCTAATTTGGGGCATGAGATGTGGAATTCATCCTTGATTTTGCTTGTTTCCAATTTTATTCTCAATTTTTATTTTTCCTTTTTGTCCTCGGATAGAAATTTTATTATCAATATTATTATTTTCCAGGGTTAAATACACATAGCCCCCATGTGAAATTTGAAATTTCCACAAAACTTGCTGTGTATTGTCTAATTTGCCACCATAGCCCCGGTGTTGATCACACGCTGAGTGTGCAGGTAGGAATAGCAATTTGCCTATGAATTGTCTAGAATACCCTTCAGGTGTCTAGTTGGCCCTTTTTTAATATGAAGTTTAAAAACTAAAAAATAAAATTAAAAATGCTAAAAAAATATAAAAATATACAAATACATATATATATAATATGTATATATAATGTATAATTATAAATATGTATATACACCACCCCCAATGACCAACCCCCACCCCCAACTGCAGCCATGGCTAGCACATTTGGCCATGGCAGATCTACCATGATTGCACAGCCAAGTGGGATAGTGCCAGAGCCATGGCAAATTTGTCATGGCCATGTTGTTGGGCACAACCGTCGGCTCGAGCAAGCGACCACCTCGTTAGCGATGGTTGGTTGGCAGCTATGTCGGGGGTGGGTGTTTGGTTTGGGAGAAGGAAAAGGGGAGTGTATATATGTGTATATGTTATTTAAATTAATAGATAAATTTATTTAAATTGAATTAAATTATTTTAGATCTATTTATAAATTTAATATTCTTAAGTAAAACTAAAAAATAAATTAAAAGTTTAAAAAAATTAAAAAACTATGGGAATGTTTGGATATGTTTTTCGTGTGAATCAATACTTTTTTATTGAATTTTTAAGATGAAAATGAAATTGAGTGATTTTGATATTGTTAGAATAACAATAAAATATATATATGATGTCTATATATAACATATGTATGTATATTTTGAAAATGGAAGTTTTGGAGGGAAAATGAGGTTACATTTGGTTATGTTTCTCGAAAACAATTTTAGGGTTTAGGGTTTTTAATTTTAATTTTAAAAAATTAATTAAATTATTTTAGAATTTATTTTTAGTTTATTTTTAATTTTACTATAAATACATCTAAGTGTGTGTAAATTAAAAATATGTACATTTATAAAAGAATTAAAAAAATATGTAATTTTACAAAATAAATTTTAATTTAAAATTTCTAAGTGTGTGTACAAAAAATATTTTTAATTTTACAATAAAATATTTACATTTATTTTTAATTATACAAAATATGTAATTACAATTAAAAATAAATTATATTTTTAGATATGTTTAATTAAATTATTTTAGATATATTTATGGTAAGATTGGCCAAAATCTTCCGCCACACACATAAGGGCAATTTGGGTATTTTTTTTTAAAAAAAAAAAAAACCAAAAGGTGGACATCGGGAGAGCGAGGCAATTTTAACAAAACACATGAGGGTAATTAGATTTTATTTTTCACACAATGGGTTTTGTGACAATTTTGAATTTCACATGACGACTATGCATATTTAACCTTGGTGTGAACAAATGCATTTTCTAATTTAGGATCAACAGTTTTACCAACTTATACGAAATAAAGAATCTAGATGCAATTTTAGGGGGAAACATGAGGAGCATCGAAGACCACTCAACGAATGAAATTGACTGCATATTTTTCTTTTGAGCTATTACTTATCCAATATAAGCCACCAATATTAATGGTTTCTTTTTCATTTTCAGGAAGAGAGAAAATGAAAACAAGAAAAGAAAAAGAGTAAATCATGTGGCAAATTTAGTGGTAAAATAATTGAAAAGAGTATTAATTGAATTTGCAAATTATTAAGCCGGAGATAAGTCAATTCAGTTTACAAAACTACAACTCTTCAGCAATAAAATAATAACTGGACTTGAGGTTCTTACTGAGATTTTCGTTAGTTTGGAACCCGAAGTGTGTGCTAAGATGTGCACGAGTATAGTGTCAAACAAATTCGGACTAGAATGAAATAGGTCTCATTCTGATGCTTTTAATTTGGGGTATAGCACAACGCTGCTCCTAAATTTAATGAAGTCAGGAACACTAAGCCATAAAGATTAAAACATAGCAAAATCCATTTGATACTATTAGAAACCTCAAAAGTGTCGCAATGCAAAACATTCTTAAAAATCAAGTACCTATGCTGCCTAAATCAATCCTAACAAGTACATCCAAAAAGAAAGAGTATTGTTTCATACAATAACAAGTCTGTAAGGCCTTAACTGCAACCTCATTAAGTCAGTTCAGAAATTTTGCTATTATAATCCTTTAGTACAGTTTGGAAATTTGTTCGTGGCTACCGATAGTGTCCAAATCATTTTGAGTATAGTCTTTAATCATATTTTTCTAATAGAAAATAATTTTATTTTTATTTTGTTAAACACAGGATCAACTAATAGACTTTGTTTAATAAAATATCCAAATTTAACATGCTAAAAGCCTATTTTATATAGAAGAATCATTCGGATAGAAAATAAACACATTTATTCAGAAAAATATTTTTAAACAAATGGAGGAAGGACTAATTAGTGTTCACCTTTGTAAATATCATATCATACACTTTAAACAAAAAGAAAAAAAAATCTTAAAATAGCATGCTCAAACCCATTTTTTTATACAAAAAAAAACAACATTTAGAAAAAGAACCTACGTAATTATTCGAAAAAACATTTGCAAAAAGAATAGAAGGTAAAAACTACTTGCTCAGTTCAATTTTCCTTCGCTTAGTCTATTGATTGGCCCAAAATTATCTAAATCATGTACATAAATAAATAATAATAAATTAGGATCTTAAATATACATAAATGAATAGGAATATAATATAGTATAATTGATTAGAGGTCCAAATATTGCATTAAAATCGTGAATTGATTGATTCTTGGGCTCTTCATTTTTTCCTTTGCGATTTGTCTCACCTCGGATGGATTTTGTGGGGAAACTTAAATTGTTTATGGAGAATTTTCTTTAAAAATATGGTGGCAGAAGAAATGAAGTTCTAGGATTTTGTATCATATATATTTATAGAATTTTAGTAAGTTCATCTAATCAAAAACTCATGAGGATAAAAAACTATCTAAATAGAATTTTAAAATGCTGGAAAGACCTTCAAACTAATGGCCCTATCAACAAATTCAAAAATTAAACCAAAAAAATAGTTTTTGGCATCTTTAATATAATAACCATGAATCTAAATCTATAAATACATCATTATAATTTGTGGACTTATTTTCTATACTACTTATGGGTTTAATCAAAATTTAAAATAAATTAAATAGCATGGGTCATGCATTTCACCTAAACACATATATAAAACACTGTTATAATATATGGGTCAATATTTGTACACATTATGGGCTTAGTCATAACTTAGAGCAAATTAAATATTAGTTTGGGCCAACTCATATCAAATTGAAGTTACTCTTGATAATTCAGTTATGTAGATTAATTTAAACTCCAAAGTTATACTTTTTTTGTTATCTTTATTATTGTTCTAGCATCAAAGAACTGTAACACCCCTAAAATTTTATTTATTTTATTTATAAAATAAGATTTCATTGTTATTTGAAAATTTTATGAATTTTACATTATTAATTATTTTTAAAAGTTTGTGGGTCAAATTATAATTTTTGTAGACTCAATTGTGTTCATTTTTGAATAAATTGGGGCTAATTGCAATTTTTTAAAAATTTGGGGTAAAATTTCATAATTTAAAATTTTATTTAAAAAAAAAAGGTCAAAATCAAATTTGAGAAATCGGGCAGCCACTTTGCCTTCCACTTTTCTTTCCTTTTTCTTCTTCCTTCCTTTTCTTCCTTTTTTTCTCTCTTTTTTTTTCTTCTTCACCGAAGCTTCATCACCATCTCTAGCCCATTTCCGGCAACTTTTTCTTCCACTCCAACCAATCAAATTCTTCCCCTCACCACAACCAACACCTCCTACACCTCAGAACCACCAACCGGGTGGCGAAGCGATGGCAAACGGAGGAGGACCGAGGCGTGCATGTCACGGGGTTGCCGGGTTTTTTCTTTTTCGATGACGATTCTCCTTTCCAAGGATAGGGTTTGGAAGCTCTTGATGAGAGAATCCCAACGGTACCTTTGCATGGCAATTCCGATGATGGCAAAGCGGTGATCGGAGCTCATCGGAGAAAAGGAGAAAGTGGCAGTTTTTGGCCCATTCTGGTGTGTATAGTGCTCAAAATTGGAAACGGAAGATGGCGTTGGAATCCTTACGATGAGAGGAACAATTTGGTGGTGAAGTTTTATTTTTCGGCGGTAGCAGACGACAGCTGGAGGCGGTGCTCCGGCGACTTTCGACCAGTTTCTTCTCCTTGTTCTAACGATCGTAGTAGTGCTCTTGGTTCATGGTTTCAAGGCGTCGATTGAGAAATATTGGGTAAAATACTGGTGAATTGAATAATTTGATTCCTGATGTAATCTGAGTAAATCGTTACGATTATTTATGATATATAAACTAGTTAATTGGACCAAAATTATGATTTAGGATCAAGAACTGAGACATGCAGGATATATATGTATGCATCATGGACTCGGCCATATTGTGCTAAATGTTGAATTTGGATTTAATAAGGATGATGAGAATTATGTAATATTATGATTAATTAAGATAATTAAGCTATTTAGCTATGATTTATGCAATTGGATTATTATTGAAGTGCTGGGATGATGATATGAGGATGATATGTAAATGGGAACCGAGTTATACTTCTTTAATAAATGAGGAAAATTTCATGACTATTTCTGTATTAGTAGCTTAGTTAGCATATTGTATTAATAGTGCGACCTAAGCTCTATAAGTGTTGTGTAAAGAGGATAATTAGTGGTTTCGGAATATTGATAAGTATATTAGTAAGCTTTAAGGTTGAATGTGGATTTAATTGAAAGTATACTCTTTCGGATTAAGTGATGTGGAATTGAAACCCAAGGGCCAGTGGACTGCTAACGATGACTGTAGTTTTCAGAGACTACGAAGGTGAGGTTCTCTCATCCTGGGTTATTGCTTTGTTTACTTACTCCTAAATTATTGAAAACCCTATGAGGCTTTGCCACTTTGGCCTCAAATATTTCTATTTGTTCTTGTGATACGCCCTTTGTGGGTTTTCTATTTCCATACATATTCTGATTATTTGAAATCTAATCAGTTATCTACTATTTGTTATCTGATTTGTACGCCCCTATGAGGGTCTCCCGCCCTAAGCTATTGCTTTGTTTAACTTGCTTTGAGATTGTTCGTAACCTTTGTGAGGGTTTTCCACTCTGGGCTATTGCTTTGTTTAACTTGCTTTGAGATTGTTGGTAAACCCTGTAAGAGTCTCCCACTATGGGTATTGTTTTGTTAAACTACTCTAAATTGTTGGAAACCCCTATGAGGGTCTGCCAATCTGGCATTATATTTCTTATCTATAGTTGGAATAAGCCCCTATGTGGGTTTCTCTATTTCTGAATCATATTTTGATCTGTGTTTGGAATCTGTCTGCTATTTGTTATCCGTTATCTGATTTAAATACCCTTGTGAGGATTATTTTTTATATCGATTCCATTTTCTATTTGTTCGGGTGCCCAAAACTTTGGTCTGTTATCTATTATTCTAATATCTGTCTATCTCGTATCTGTTTGTTTGTACTGTACCAATTGCATTGTTGGCATAATTGTTATTAGTTCTGTGTATAATGGCCGCGTTGGCTTATCTATTTTCCATTTATTGTATTATATTGCCTTAGCGGCATACTGATCTGTTCTGATTGTTGCTTTGAAATCGACAGTGCGCTAGAGATTTCCCCCTGGGCATCTGTATGAGCAGTTATTCTATTATCTGTACAGTGATATATGGGCTGAGCGTCAATCCTATGCGGAATGCTAGGATACATGGGACACGCCTTGTAGTTCGCCTGGGTGTCCATGATACGCTAAGCAGTTTGCTTAGGTATCAATGGTACGCTAAGCAGCTCACTTAGGTATTCGAAGTGCGCCATACTGTCCGTATGGGCACTCCAATTGTTTGTCAAGTTGTCATGCTTTAGGATTATTTGTTTGATTGGTATAAAGAGATTCCAATATGCAAGTTTGTTCTGATTTGTTAGACTGTATATTATATTTGGGTTTGTTCTATTCTGATTGTATTCTGATTGTTTTGTTTACTCTTAGAGCAATAAGGACGGTGTAGTTCTTAGTCTATATCTGGTTGTTGTATGTGCTGGATGAGCCGTCTGTATTTCCTCCCGATTGTGATCGGTTGAGATGCTCTATACCTCCCGAGCAGAATTGGTTGAGATGATCTCGGGCCGTTCAAGTCAACATTTACAACCCCGACTTAGTATCTATTAGAAGTTTTGAATTTGATATTGTTTGTTCTTGGACTTATCATTGTCCGCATACTTATTGATTGTTCTTGCTTGTTCTTGATGCGTCTCTATTTTTAACCTAAGTTGACGATTCATTGGTTGGATTTTTCCCGACAGATCCCCGTTATTTCTTGATAAGAATATCCCTTACTAAGTCCTTTGTACTTATCCCTCTACTATTCATGTTTCTCAGACAGGATAAACTGGCGAAAGTGGATCTTTAGCTTGGGCTGAAGAAGGGATACAATCTGTAATTGAATAGCCGCTTATGTGTAAGTTTAAGATCTCTCGAATGCTAAGTTTGGAATTGAGATGTTGTGATATGTCAACTGTTAGCTAGGATTTGAGACTTGTATAATTTTGTTGGGTATTCAGGGGTTGAATTATGATGTGTATATTGTGTTTTATTTTGATTGATAGCTTGATTTTGTCTCTGCTTTTGGCTAATTAAGTTTGAAAAGTTCGTTATGGGTCTATTAAGAATATTATGAATCGTATTTTATATTCGAATTGGAGTGGTGCCTCAACTTGGGTGCTATCGTAGGAAGGGGTGCTACAAGAACTCTGTCATTTTATCAGCTCAAAATAAAATATGGACCAAACTACCAATACTGTAAATAGAAAATCACAAATTAAAAGGGCCATACCACATTACTGACTCCACATATATCTATATATATTTTCTGGACATATTTTATCCACTTTTAATGCCTGTCCACATACTAAAAGGATATATAGACACAAATTATGGCCCCCTAGAATATTAGGTCAAATAACCTTCAATACATGACTAATTCATGACTCCAACATATATAGCCATAAACAGATATCCTTAGTAGCTAGTTTAATCATTAACTTGAAATTCAGTTAATTAAGCTCCATCAAGTAATTGGCATCTTATTGATAATATTACAAATAGATAAACTTCAACCTTCAATTTCCACTAAATAGTCCTTATAAAATTATTAATGAAGCCTTAAAGCTTAATATGTAAGTTAAGATCGAAAGTCTATATTCTCGAAATTGTAAGAAAATTAAAATACGTACCTAAAATAGGATCCTCATTAAGTTCCAAAAAAATTTAATTCATCCAATTTGTTTTTTCTATGAAGATCACATAGTGTTGATCAACTATTCCTAACATCTAATATATATTCTTTTTTTTTCCTTCAGAAGACACAGAAACTCCCTGTTAATTTTACATTATTGCATTTTAAATCCTATGGCATTGAGACTTACCATTATCGAAATTCAAATAGTTCGAAAATTATATTTGATAACACTTCTTTTTGAAATATATATTATTAAATCTATTGCCGTAATGATTCACAAAAAAGATTTGGATATTACACTCATTTTCTCATTTTTTGTCCCCCACTATAATAAGTATCTAGTTTTATGGGAAAAAATAGCATGATGATGTCTGACTAAGATGAAAAATGATCTCATTATTAAGTCATAAATCTGTTCGTCATCTTGTGTTCAAGTGACGCAGATGATTAACACCTTTCATATGACAGCATATTATGTTTAGAATGTCGAATTTATAATAACAAACGCCTGGCCCTGCTTTTCTAATTATTGTTGTAGCCTTTTCAGTTTAGTGCTCACCATTATTAAAGCAACTGATTTGTCCCTGCGAAACCAATATTATAATCTACTGAACGCATTCATCACGGACATACATATATCTCGTGAGCTTGTTTGCTAATTTTAATAATATTGTATGATACATATAAATTCAATTCAATTTCAATATTTAATTTATTTTTAACAGTTCTTGATACCGCAAGGACCCAACATGCATTTAAAGGTCAAACTTAATTTATATATTAAGGCCCTTGAGTATGTTTTTCAACGTAAGTTAGAAATAAGTTATAATTTATCAAATGGAATACTCATATCAATCAAACAATCAAAATTGGATATTAAGCTATTTAAAATATGCAAATAAATATTAAATAAAATATACAATAACTCACTATTTATCCTAATTATACGAATCATGCCTAATCCAAACACATCAAACAAATGAGCTCCAAATCTCAATCATCTGAAAATTTGAATGATTATGTGCACGGGCACTTAAGCTTGGCAGTTTTGAGTTTATGGTTGTAACAACAAATTTTCTTTGTCTGCAATAAATAAAATTATAAGATAAGAAATATTGTACAAATAAAATTAAAATCTATCAATCAATCAACTATGGATTCTATCTCTAATCTAATTCTCTAATTCTTCCCTTCAAAATGTAATCTTGAATTTAATGAGCTCCGTGAAAAATGCCTTAAACGCCGTGGGTCTCCCTTAAATTTGACTTGAATAAAAATAATGCCAACTCGGGGGCATCGCACCTTGATCTCAAATCAAATGATACCAAAAATATACGAGTTTCGCAAAGAACACTTTGAACGTCGTGAATCTCCTTGAATAAAAATAACGCCAATTCGAGGGATTTGCACCTTAATCTCGAATCAAAAGCTAGAAATATATGAGTCCCACGAAGAACACCTTGAACATCGTGGATCTTCTTGAATAAAATAACGCCAATTTGAGGGCTTCGCACCTTGATTTCGAATCAAACACCAAAAATATATGAGTTCCGCGAAGAACGCCTTAAACGTTGTGGATCTCCTCGAATTTGGTTGAGAGAATTGTTGGACTTCTTCCAAGTTTCTCTCGTCTGCTAGAATTTTATGTTGTGTCAAATGAGTTGGAATCACCCCTTTATATAAGTGCTTGAAGGAAGACTTCTAGATTGACTTGAATACTCCAAAAGCTATCTCTTTGATAAGATAATATTAGATATCAAGAGATAATTTGGGATATATTTGATTTGATGATATCAAATATCAAAAGATAATATCAGTATCAAATATCTTTGATTTGATTGGTCTGTGGATGCAGACACTTTATCTATGACACGTGTCAATACTTGATTTGAATATAAAATAAATACTAAATTATTAATTAAAATTAACTATTTATCTTTCGGAATTAAATTTAATATCCCAAAATTTAAATAGAAAATTTTAAATTAATATTTAATATATTATTTGACATGTGTCACTTCTCAATTGGTCAAAAATTTAATATGTTTACAAATGCCCCCACTTCAATGCTTGACGAAGGGATGTAAATCAATCCCAAAAAAGACGAAACTTGAAGTATATAAGAACATATGTGGGCCGAACTAAAGCCCATATCAAAATTCACATCATAAGCCCAAAATTACTTCTTCATAGAAAAATCTATTTCAGCAAGCTTTATTTCATCCCTTGAATTTATATATATATTTTTTAAATAATTATAGACCCATATGCATAATTGACATTCTCAATTGTCAATTTTCCCTTAACTATCTTCATGGCCAAGCAACCAATTCACTCTTGGTTATTATATATGGAATCATGGGTCTGCAACCATCCTTTAGCAAAAGAAAAGAAAACTCCTTTAATTCCCACTCACGTTTTCAAATGCCATTCGCATGAGTCCGCGAACACTATCATACTTATTTCAATTTCAAAATCCATTAGTTGACTTTGTTACCTTTTAGGGGACAACGTCTTCTATTGTATTCAAGTGAAACCAAATTCAATTAGAACTCAATTTTATATTTAGAATTTATCTTGAACTGAGATCCTTACTCGAACTCAACAACCTCAAAAGCACTATAAAAGGCATGGTCAGGGGCACCCAAACGAACTTATATAGACATAGTTGGTGGAATCAATTTGTGCGACTGTCCGGGTATGCTCACCTTCTTAGTTTTTGACATTCCTTCTCTTCTAACTTATGCATCTTTTATGTTTAACAAAATGTCCCTTTGAACATATACCATTATTTTAGCATTGCTATCAACTTGATTCTCCATTAATTCACACGAGCATTAAACATGATGATTCTTCACATCAATCATATCCTTTTTTTTTTCTTTTCTTTCTCAACAATTGGATTAACTTTTCTCATATCCTTGTAGATTTCATCATGGTTTACTGTAAGGATATTTCAACTGGTGTTAGAGAACAACACTTAATCATCCTTAATGAAGAGAATCAACTCAAGGAAAAAGGGACACTTTTGACTACTTATAATTCACTTATCGGTAGATGCGCAACAAAGTGGCCATGATTGACCAATTCACTTCATATTAAGGAGTGGTCCCAGGAGATCAAAATTTTCAAGGTGTGGGCTTTAGGGCAACTCATCATTTTCCTCCAAACGAATTAATTCATCATCAACAATCAAATGAATTGATTCCTTTGCCAACATTAGGTCACAACATTATTGAGGGAAAAGCCATATGGGGAAAAACCCTTTAACTTAATGGCGAATTCCATTATATCAAAGGATATTGGGAATAGACTAAAGATGTCCTTAGCCGATGCAAGCACAAGTTTTTTGCCGCGAAAGTATATGATCTAGTGTATGCTTCATTATTCACATATGATCGAAATCTTGAGATTATCAAAGCATTTTGCAAGGCATGGTGTCCACTTACAAATACTCTTTTTACTTCCTTTGGAGAATTATCCAAATCGCTATGAGATTTGCACAACCTTGCAGGCCTCCCTATAATGGAAATATTCTATGACGAAGTGATTCCTTGCATCAAGGAGCTTACTGGAGTTGACGAAATAGGAAGTAAATTTATTCCCAGTTCTTGCAAATACTTATTTCAAGCTTATCATTTACTTCAAAAGGGTACCTATGGAGGTCAACTTTCTCAAGTTACTATAGAGAAATGGTTGAAGTATTGGTCTTGGAAAGTCAAAAAAATACCATCAACTACCACCACACAAGGAGGAAAAGACAGTCCAGCCTATATCAACTCATAATCCTCTTGGTGATTTTGGTGTTCATGGAGAATAGTCTACCCCAGAGGAGGCATTATTTTCAAAACTTGGGATTCCTGGGAACTTGAGAGAAGAAACCTATTTGGTGGCATTTTTGGCTTGTTGGCTTTACTCATTTGTTCTTCCTACCAATGATGCCAATTCAATACGTCCCAGCACTTTCAAGATAGCATGCATTATGGCTATCGGTAGGAAGGTTAGTCTTGCTATTTCAGTTTTAGCCAGCATCTACAATGGTTTGAATAAAATTTTAGATTCCCCGAGGCTGAGTCGTGTCCATTCTTCTTTTCCCATCCACTTTGTTTATGCTTGGTTGGTGCACTACTTTAAAACACATTATCAAGTTTGGCGAAGAATATGTGGACCAAGAATGGTGATTTATTCTGGCAAAGGGGGGCGCAAAATATTATGATCCAAAGGAAACTCATAGAAGAATTCACAAAGGGAATTTTGTTTCCTAGACTTGCACCATGATCACGAAAGACAAAGGACTTCCATATATTAATGATGGCAAGGCTAGAGAATTGGAGCAAAAATACTTCATTGCTATTCGCTCAAATTATCTTCCTTTGCGGCAAGGCAACTACTTTATTATTGAACCTTATAGTTTTCATCGCTTTAGTCGCCAATTTGGATATTATCAAGAAGTTCTTGAAATTCTTGCTCATGATATTCGCACGAACGATTTGGATGAAGGACTTCATTATTGGCACTTTGCATAATTCTATGTCTACAACATGGTTTCCTTGTGTGCTCCCAAATGCAAAAAAATTCTCTTCGGATGCTTACAAGAAGTGGTGGACTAAAATTCATGGAGATTCCTTTGATGAAAATATTGCACAATTGATCAATTTGAATTTAATCAAAATTTTCCTTAAGGACAAGGATTATGATAAAGGGGATAGACTACCTGCTCAAACTATTCAAAATTCTTCCAACCTTGAAAACATTGAACCTCCAAAAGAAAAGAGAAGGAATCCTTATCCTTTAGAAACAAGCAATAGTAGTAATGTAGATCGTCATTGGAAAAGGTTTAAAAAGGGTCCCAAATCTCCAAAGCTAAGTGATTTTTTGCCAACAGAAAACTTTGCCAAAGAGGCTTTTTTTTCCTTTTCTTTAAATAAACCCATTTTAGTCGTTTGCTCACTCAAATCATGCAATATTTTAGCTAGAAAATGAAATTCTTAATGTTGATAAAGATGAGATATCCTAAGGTAATCGAGGATCAATCATTGGACCTAACTATTGGCCATGAACACTCTGATTAACATAATCGTGCAAAATGAGGCACTCCATAACATGAAAGCTAAACAACTATCTTCTTGTGCCCCAGTTTCAATGTTTGAAGGTGAGAAATTTGTACTTACTCATCAAAAAGAGTATCTTCAAATGTTCTAGGATGGCCTTCGCAAGAGAATAGCAAATACTCCACTTGATTCAATCTTATCTATTAAGGTTATGTTCAATTTGTGCTTGAATCAATGAGGGGCTTTAACAAATGTGACATCTCCAATGTGGAAGAATTATTGTAAGTACTTTTTGACAAGGCTGCTTCTTATGATAAGGCAAAGTCAGCATCTTTTGAGAAATCATCCAATGAAACTTTTGCACAACAACTAGATGAGGCCAAAAGTTGTTCCATAATGCTCAAACTAGAGAAAGCAAAGAAACAAACCAAATTCAATCCACCCAAGAAGAGTTGGAATGTCTTGGGAAGGAGCTTGGAAAATTGAAAGAACGCAAAAAGAACTTGATTTTATCATTGAAACGCCAAAACAACTTCTGCAAAGTGCTCAAGCTGAAATTCATGAGATTGAAGAGGAAATTGTTGTTATCAAGAATACTCCTCCATTGAGTAATAAAGCGGCTAAGAATTTGCAAACTTTAATGGAACACTTGGAGGCTATCAAGGAAGAATTGAAGAACTTGAGTCCCTTTACTTGAAATTTATTTATAACTTTTTGCTCTTTGTTTTTTTTCTAAATAATAAATTATGCTACATTTGTTATTTTTTTTTAGATTACATAGAAGATATCTTTCTTTTCTATCTTGCAATCTTTTAATTTCTCTCTTTTTTCTTAACCAAACAAAAATTACTAACTTTTTCTTTTCTTTTTTTTTTGAGCAAGCTCAAATTAATTAACTCAAACTAATAAAAACAACTTTATTATTATTATTATTATTATTATTATTATTATTATTATTATTATTATTATTATTATTATTATTCTAACTTAATAAAAATAACTAAACAACTTTTTTTTTCTTGAATAAAGGAAAAATATAATTTAAAATAAATTCATGACTGAACTTAGAGAATATCTAAGTTGCCTACGTACCCAATAAAGGGATCAAGTCATAACGTAGTTAAAAAAAAACAGCAACATTTTGGAGGGGGGCGCCATTCACAGTTTATACTCATGCGAGCCAGGAGTATCCATTGCTTAACCACATTTGACTAGGTGGGGATATTTGATATTTTAACCACGTAAGATACCTTTAGTGGGGTAAGTTAGCAGTTTATCCACATGCACTATCTTTGGTGGTTACCATTCACAGTTTATACTCATGTAGGTCAGGAGTAATATGCATTTTAGGTTTGTGCATCAGGGAGTAACATGCATTTTAGGCTTATGTGTCAAGGAGCTATCTTCCAACTTTATGTATAGTAGTACTTCAAGAACTTCCCATTTACAGGGCCAATTCTTAATCTATCTTCAGCAACCAACTTATATGCACCATTTGTATAAATTTCTTTGACAACATAAGGACCATCCCATTTTGATGTGAACTTATTCCCAGTTAATGAGTTGTGATTATAAGTCTTCTCACAGCGAGCACCAAATTCCTATCTTGAAAAGATCGTGATCGCACTTTCTTGTTAAATGCCCTGGAGAGCCGAGCTTGATAACACTCAAGTCTTTGTTGTGCTTCCAATCTTTTCTCATCAAGGGCCTCCAATTCTTCAAGATGTAGGTGTGCATTTTCTTCCTCAGTTAATCCCTCTTATATGGCTATCCTCAATGAAGGAATTTGTTGCTCAAGGGGTAAAACTACTTCAACACCATAAACCAATGAATATAGAGTTGCTTGTGTAGGTGTTCTATGAGTAGTTTGATATGCCCATAAAGCTTCTTCAATTCTTTCATGCCAGTCTCTCTTTAACTTTGAAACTACTTTCTTCAGCAAATTACACAGAGTCTAATCGAACACCTCAACAAGGCCATTAGCTGCAGCATAATACATAGAAGACTTCCTTTGTTTGAAATTGAACTTCTGACAAAGTTTATCTATCATACTATTACTAAAGGGCTTTTCATTATCGATGATTATATATCAAGGAATCCCATAGCAATATATAATGTTGATACGAATAAAGTTAGCAACATTTTCCTTTTTCACTTCTTTGAGGGTTAATGCTTCGACCCATTCAGAGAAATAGTCTGTTGCAGCCAGAATATACAAGTGCCCAGCAGATGACTTTGTCATGGGTCCAACCACATCTAAACCCCAAGCATCAAAGGGCCATGAAGCAATAGTCGAATGTAATAGCTTGGGTGGTTGGTGAATGAAATTTGCATGAAATTAGCAAGCTTGACATCTTTTAGCATAATCCATGCAATCGTTTACCATTGTCGGCCAGTAGTAGCCCATTCTTTTTATCCGAAAGTGTAATTTTTGACTTGACTAGTGGGCGCCACAAACTCCAGAATGAGCTTCTTTTATAGCTTAAATAGCTTTATCATCACTTAAACAATGCAAGAAGAGCCCATCAAATGATCGCTTGTAAAGTACACTTTTGTAATAGATGAAGCAAGTTGCACGACGTCGGATGTCGACTCTTTGACGTGGATTATTTGGTAGCTTTTCATACTTCAAATAGTCCACAAACTGTTGGCGCCAATCTTTTTTTTCTATTTCGAATACTTGAACAATGTGGCTTTCATCTTCTTCACAATCCTCATCCTCAAATATTGGTGTTGTAACCTAACTTTTACATATTGGAATTCTCACTTCACTCTTAGGTACAGCAAGTGAAGAGACCAATTTATCTAGTGCACCAGCTTGCTTGTTTTCCTTTCTTGGCACGTGTTCAATTTCTACATTCCCAAGCCATCTAATAAGCCTTTTTGCATAATTAAAGTATGGAAGTAATGCAGGCTTTTTGACTTCATATGATCTAAGCAACTAGTTGACCACCAACTTAGAATCTCCATAGACTTTAAGGTGTAATTATTTTATGTCAACTGCCATTTCCAATCCAAGAATAAGAGCTTGATATTCAGCAATATTGTTGGAACAATTTTCAATTAAAGTGAAGGAATATGGTAATACTTCATCATTAGATGTGATGAATACTACTCCGGCACCAACTCCTTCTCTGTGGGATGCTCCATTAAAGTACATCTTCCAAGGAGGTGTGATTTCAACCATCAAGACATCTTCACCAGGTAGATCATCAGATAACTCCCACTCAGTTGGAATGGGTGATCAGCCAAGAAGTCAGCCAAAACATGTCCTTTTACTGCTTTTTGCAGGACATAGATGATTTCAAATTATTGTAACTAAGGTACCATCTTCCGAGTCTATCAAAGAGGACAGGTTTTGACATGACATATTTTAGTAAATTTGCTTTTGAGACAAGATGAACACTATGAGCTTGAAAATAATGCTTCAACTTTTGAATTGCACAAATTAGAGCCAAACATATTTTCTCAATTGGCAAATATTTCAACTCATTCAGCATCATCATTCTTCTCAAGTAGTACAAGGCATTTTCCTTTCCTTCATCATTTTCTTGCACCAATAAAGCTGCAACAAAACATTCTTGAGCAGCAATATAAAGAATCAATGGACATGCAGGTACTAGTGCGACCAACATAGGAAGTTTTATCAAATAAACTTTTATACTTTTAAAAGTATTCCTACAAGCTTTATCCTACTCAAATGGAACGCCTTTCTTCATGAGACAGCTAAATGGTTGACAGCTACCAGCTAAATTTGATATGAATATCCACAAATAAGCTAACTTTCCTTGCAAACTTTTAAGTTCATGGATATCTCAAGGTTTAGGCATTTTTAAAATTGCATCAATCTTTGCTTGCGCTATTTCTATGCCTTAATGATGAACAACGAATCCTAGAAACTTCCCAAATGTAACACCAAATGCACACTTTAATGGAATCATTTTGAGTTGGTATTTTCTCAAGCATTTGAAAACTTGTCTCAAGTCTTGTATGTGATCTTTTCAGCTTTTGAACTTGATAACCACATCATCAACATAATAGTCAATATTCTTATGAAGCATGTTATCGAATATCTTCTGCATTGCCCTTTGATATGTGGCACCAGCATTTTTTAGTCCAAATGGCATTACTTTTCAGCAATATATTCCCTTCGAAGTACGAAATGCCATCAATCCCTTATCTCTTGGAGACATGTGTATTTGGTTATACCTTGACGATCCATCCATAAATGATAATGCCTCATGCCCTGTGGTAACATCAATCATGAGTTTTGCAATGGACAATGGAAAATCATCCTTAGGACAAGCACCATTCAAGTCTTAAAAGTCAACACAAACTCAAATTTGGCCATTTTTCTTTTTTACTAGGACGATGCTAGAGATCCATGTTGGATACTTGACTTCTTGAATAAACCCAACCTTGATAAGCTTATTTACTTCAGCTTCAATCAAAGGAACCAATTTAGGGTGAAATCACCATTGGGCTTGCTTAACTGGACGAGTTTCTTACTTTATTGATAAATGATAGACTGCCATCTTTGGATCTAACCAAGGCATCTCTTTGTAGACCATGCAAACACAACTTTGAATTCACATAATAGCTTAACATATACTTCTTCTTCCTCAACAGTCAGCAAAGCACTAATATAGATAGGCCGCGAATCATTGGCATCACCTAAATTGATTTTCTTCAATTCGTCTATAGTGGCTTTAAAACCTTCTTCAAACTCAGGAGGTGCAATTTCAACGTCTTCTTCTTTAATAAAAAATCTTCACTTAAAGTACTAAGGTACGCTAGCACAATATCCTCTTCCACAAGCTCAATCGTTCTAAATTCTACAGACGCCTTTATTTGCCCATCTCTTCTTCTTATATAGACTATCTATATATGATACTATCCTTTTCACTTAAGTAACCACTCCTGATAAGCTTGGGGGTTTTCTTGGAAAGATGATTTGCAACATTTTGATAAGTGTGCCGATTATCACTAACAATAATATGATATGAAGAGACCATGCTTTCTCTATCACTTTCTTCATCAATTTGAGTTTGTTTGAAGATAATGGTTTGTTGTTTAACCTTCAGGGTCCTACCACATGATATATTCAAAATAGAGTGTCGTTTCATATGTAAAGGAATTGAACTCCTAAGCATTTTTGGCTTACTAACCCAGTTCAAGAATTTTGGCATTTTTGGTCTCTGATCGTAGGTTCTTTTGTGCTGTCATTTCCCAAGTCTATTGAAAATTGAGATTCATGGGACTTTTTTCCCATTTTCATCAAAAACACCATATGTTGAGGAAAATTCTTCTCCAACTATATGATTACTACTGGCTCTCCTAATTATAATGCGAATGGGATTTTGAGGAACAAATCCAATTCCCATCCGAGAGCTTTAGACACCTTTCAACATTTTTTAGGTAGTATTAAGCCCATATATTTGCTTGCTAAAAGCCTCAGAGGGAAGTCTTCCCAAAATGAAATGTTCTTACGGATTATATCTAACTTTGATAAGAAGTTTATAGGCTTTTGGATCAAAGCAGCTCTTAGTTTGAAGTTGTAGAGCTTCTCCATATTCCTTTTCAGCTCCTTGAGTTGAGCACATAAATCCTTTCAACGGTTGTGTGGATGGCTTATTCAGATCAAGCTTGGTTAGAGAAAATGTTAATTCCTTCATTGATTCAGATCTTACTAAAGGTAACTCACCCTTTACATGATCTTCACTACGACATGTTGGGGTCAAGTCTTTAACCTTGTTTCCTTCATCAAAGTCATCTTGCTGCTTGGATCCCTCGTGTTCTCTAACCTTGGTAGTTTTCAGACTTTCAATGTAGTATTTGGCATCTGCGAAGTGTGATTCAGCTTCAGTGAAAGGTTTGATATCTCCAAGCACTCTCTTTACCACACCTTCTCGACAATACTTGAAATATTAGTGCCAAGTAGAAGGAACCACACCATTTTCATGTAGCCACGGTCAGCTTAGAAGTATATTATATGATGTCTTGGCATCTATGACATGAAACAATGCCATCGACAACATATCGTCCATCAATAGCTTTATTCTTATTATTCCAAGAGCCATTTGGCCTCTTTGATTGAACCCTTGGATCATCAAGTGGCTGTTTGTCAATTCATCAGTGGAGATTCCTAAATCCTTTAGCACACGTAATGGCAAGATATTGACTACAGAGCCTCTATCAATTAAAATTTTATTTATCTTCTATTCACAAGCATAGCCAGTTACAAACAGTGGCCTATTGTGGGGCTTGGAGCCAAGCAACAAATCTTCATTAGCGAAAGTCATTGCTGACATGCACTTCTCAATTACATCACTATTTTCTTCATCAGATAAACATATTTCATGAGAGGAAATCTCTTTTTCACTTATTATGTGGCACAGATATCACTATCATGATCACCAAGTACATCCTTTTCAATCTTAATTGTAGCATGATTTGAGGCAGCATTGTCCTTCTCAAGTGAGATTTTCCCTTGTCTGGCCAATTGCATCACTTTATCTTTGAATATGAAGCAGTAATGGATTGCATGACCCACCAACCGATGGTATTTGTAATATTTTGGGTCATCAATTTTCCCAACTTCTTTAGGTCATTTCATTTCAGGTAATTCAATAAGGTTTGCATTGAGCAAATCATCTAATATCCCAGAAACGTTCGAATCAAGGAATAGGTATGTCTTAGCTTGCATCTCTTTTAAAGTTAATTTTCTCTGTCCTTTTTGTTGGGGGATATTTTATTTTTCATCCTTTGTGATTTTTGCTTTTGTATGAAACTTGATGGGTGTTGCATTTATCACTATAGTTTCTTTACTTTGCGTTTTAACAAGAGGTTTGCCCCCTTTCTTAAATTCTTGCTTTTCCTTAGGCTTATGAGGCTTCTGAATTGGTGGCCCTTCTACTCCACTAGCAAACATTCTCAACTCCATATCATGGGCTTGAGTAGCCAAATCTTCAAATTTTTTAGGTTGAATTCCTTGAAGAATATATCGGAGCCCTCAATGCATACCTTGAATGCATATCTTGATAACTGAAGCTTCCGATAGTCAATCTTTGCAATTGAGGTTTAAGTTTCTCCAATGATTGATGTAGTTAATAACTGGTTCTTCTTTCTATTGGCGAGAATTTGTAAGTTTAATCATATTAATTGTCCTTCGGGTACTGTAGAAGCAATTGAGAAATTCTTGCTCCAATTGTCCCCAACTATCAATTGAGCCCGCGTCCAAGTCAGTATACCAATCAAAAGCATTGCCTTTCAAAGGTTGAGAAAATTATTTTACTAGGTGATCTCCATAAGTCCTAGCATTATTATAAGTTTCGATGAAGTTGGCCACACACTATTTTGGATTGCCTTTGTCATTAAACTGTTGAAACTTCAGTGGTTGATAACCAATTGGCATCTTTAGGTTGTCAATTCTTTGAGTGTATGGCTTGGAATAAGTCATAAATAACTTAGAGCTCCCTTCAAACCTGTCTTCGATAGTTCTCATGATAAACTCCCTAAGCTGGTCAACAGGAATTAGTCCATCAGTGGAAACTTGTAGTTCCTTTACTGTAGGATTTTCATTTTCAACTGGCTGCCTTTTTGTGGATATTTCACCTTCATCTTGAGCTTCTATTTGTTTCTCCATCACGTGACTAGTCTCAACATTATCCACCTTATTCATCAACTTGGAGATTTAAGAATCTTGCTCTTGGACATACTTTGTCAATCCTTCAATTATCTTTATCAAATTAGCAATTTGTTCCTCTAACGTTGTAGCGCTTGTCACCATTACTAGCGCCATGCTTGAGGAACTTGAGGTTGAATGAGGAGTGGATGGTGATGATTCTTCTTTTGAGTTTGCACCACCTTCATTAATATCAATGGCATACGGTAATGCCTTCTCTACAACTTCAAGTGAAGTATTTACCTCTGAGGATGTTTGTGATTTTTTGGACATACTCCTTGTGGTGACGCTAATACTTCTTACTCTAGCATTTATGGAATTTGAGGTAGTCAACTTTGATGCAAGAGTCTTGTTAGTAGTCAAGATACTTCAACTTGATGAAAGGAAAAGATGAGAGATAGAGATGGTCCCACCAAGTGTGCCAAAATTTATAACAACAAATTTTCTTTGTCTGCAATAAATAAAATTACAAGACAAGAAATATTATATAAATAAAATTAAAATCTATCAATCAATCAATCAACTATGGATTCTATCTCTAATCTAATCTTCTGATTCTTCCCTTCCAAATATAATCTTAAATTTAATGACCCCCGCAAAAAACTCCTTAAACGTTGTGGGTCTCCCTTAAATTTGACTTGAATAAAAATAACGCCAACTCGAGGGCTTCGCACCTTGATCTCGAATCAAATGCCAAAAATATATGAGTTCTGGAAAGAACGCCTTGAATGTCGTGAATCTCCTTGAATAAAAATAACACCAATTAGAGGAATTCGCACCTTGATTTCAAATCAAAAGCTAGAAAAATTTGAGTCCCATGAAGAACACCTTGAATGTCGTGGATCTCCTTGAATAAAATAACACCAATTCGAGGGCTTCACACCTTGATCTTGAATTAAACGTCAAAAATATATGAGTTCAGTGAAGAACGCCTTAAACGTCATGGATCTCCTTAAATTTGGTTGAGAGAATTGTTGGACTTCTTCCAAGTTTCTCTCGTCTGTTGGAATTTTATGTTGTGTCAAATGAGCTGAAATCACCCTTTTATATAGGTGCTTGAAGGAAGATTTCTAAATTGACTTGAATACTTCAAAGGCTATCTCTTTGATAATATAATATTAGATATCAAATGATAATTTGGGATATATTTAATTTGATAATATCAAATATCAAAAGATAATATCAGTGTCAAATATTTTTGATTTGATTGGTTTGTGGATGCAGGCACTTTATCTTTGATACATGTCAATACTTGATTTGAATATAAAATAAATTCTAAATTATTAATTAAAATTAACTATTTATCTTTTGAAATTAAATTTAATATATCCCAAAATTTAAATAGAAAATTTTAAATTAATATTTAATATATTATTTTACATGTGTTACTTTTCAATTGATCAAAAATTTAATATGTTTACAATGGTTCCGTGAGTAACTTTGCTACCATGATAGAATCAATACAATCTTATAATTTATGTTCAAAAAGTAACTCAAACTTCAGGTTCGGGCCCTATTTTAGCTGGGGTTTTAATGTTCTTTACAGAACAATCCAAAATACTGTATGTAGCTGTGTGAACAACTCTGTCAATTAGTTTCTGTATTTCGATAGATCTATGTAGGAAAAAAGAAAAAAACATTTGGAATTTTGGATTTCTCCGTAAAGTTAGAAAGTGTAGTGTAGAGGTAAATGTCTTATAGTTGACTAAGAAACCATCGCAAAAACCTTTCCATCCTCAATTTACAATTCCTCGAAAATTGATTCCCCAACAATAAGTCAGCTTATACTTCAATACCACGCAGATGACCCGCATAAAGTTCTGAGATATATATATATATACACAAGTAACTGGATAAAGGATAAATCTGCCAGTGAACAGCGCAAATAAAAGAATAAGCTTAGTAGCAGCATAAGGCTTCCTCATAACATGACCATCTAGATTGCAATAGTGTAATGGTGTATTCATTTGAAGAGCTTGTTGCATTTGTGCTGGTTGCAGTTTCAGCACCAAAAACATCTCTTTCTGCGAAAAAACCAAGCTTTGGTTGAGGCAGCGCACCTTCACTGCCCAACATCAGAACTACTGAAGACCATGGTTTGCTGGAAGGGCGATTTATCGGCCTGATCGGCCTTCAGCGTTTCATAATGGAGTTCTTGTTGGGACGGCAGGAAGCAGCCGATTTATCGCTGGATCGGCCGTTCTAAACCAATAAATCAGGGTGGAACGTCGAAAGGGAACGAGAATAGCAAACATAGCTGAAGTTTTCTTGCAAAAAAATAGGAGAATATCAGCATTGGTTATTGGGGATTTGGGTACTATCATCATGCTGATGAGTTGTTGCCGTATGTACAACCATCTTATAATCCTTTCTCATTACATTATTTTGGTTATGATTCATCTAACCAATCTACAAATTCTCGACCTGAACCTTCTAGTACCTATTCTTTATTTTATCCTCACATGGAAAGGTATTCGTCTAGCCAATTTCATAATCCATCTAAGACAGATAATAATGATTTTGTACCCCCTTATCACTCCACATGGCACTAGTAATAAATTAATTTTGTTATAATTATTTTTATCTCTATTATGTTGTACAATAGCTTTTCTAATAGTTATGAGATTCGCTAAGCTAATATAGTCTATAACATTAATTTGTGATATCCAAAATTATGCTAATTACTTCGTATAAGTAAGAAATAGAGTTTTAAATGTTTTCATATTTTTATAATTTATTTGAATTGTTTGAATAATTTAACGACAAAAATAAGCGGAATCCCCGCGACCGTTCCGCAACATTGCAATGAAACTGAAACCTTACCCTCTATTCCAGTCTTGCGACAATTCCTGCGAACCATGCTGAAGACATACTTGGCCCATCCTCTGGACTTTGTTGGACACACAAGAGAGCCACATGAATCGATCGTAGTAATTCAGATATGTAATATGAGTTGACTAGATTAGCATCAACCAGTTCCAAAGATCGTCCTTCTTTGTGTAGGATCCATGCCTGAACATAATATTACCTCATTACAAGTTGTCCTTTTTCCTTATTATTATTTTTTTCATTTTTTTGTATCAAAATGTTAACAGTAAATTCTAGTATATAAAATAAAGGCAGGTATTAGTATTTCCAAGACAGAACACTTACATGTCCCAGAAGGTTGTGATGGTGATATTTGTGATGAAATCCTCTGTTTCTGTGGCCGCTAACGAGTTCTAGCACTAAAACACCAAATCTATAGACATCTGATTTTGTTGAGAACAAGCCATCCACAGCATATTCTGGTGACATGTAACCGCTGCATGGTGGTTAAAAGCCATGAAAATTGCTTCAGTACATATCCTTAATATTAGCGATTGAGTTGCATCAGACAGATGTGAAATCTGAAATTCTTACTATGTGCCAACTACTCAGCTTGTGTTTGCTTCAGTCTGATTACCTTCAAAACTTCTAGCCATGCCAAAGTCTGGTATCTTTGGGTTCATATCCGAATCCAACAATATGTTTCTTGCTTTGAGGTCCCTATGGGTGATTTTCAGCTGAGAATCCTGATGAAGATACAAGAGCCCCCAGCAATACCATTGATGATGTGAAAACACTTGGGCCACTCCCGCTGCTTATTCTTTCTTTGATCTGTTAGATATTTTATTTTTTATCTTTGCAAGGTTAGCATCTCTTGTCCTCTGATTCAATAAAAATTGCTAAAACAGTACATTATCTAAGCTTAAATGTATTTGTGTTTAGAAAATCCTCACCAAACAGGATCAAGTCCAGACCTTTGTTGCGCAGGTACTCATAAATCAACATCTTTTCCTCTCCCTGAATGCAGCACCCTAAAAGCTTCAGAAGACTTCGATGTTGAAGCTTGGCTATAAAGATGACTTCATTTTTTAACAGAACAAGTCCTTGTAAGGAAGTTCTTGATAGCCGTTTAACAGCAATTTCCTTTCCATCTTCCAGCATTCCCTAAAATTGCAAAACAAAGTTGTTAAGCATCTTCTGTGCCGAAATATTGCTATTGGTTCTGTTTATTACGTTGTACTACATATCATGAAGGGAGGGAGGGTGGCGGCAACAATAATAACAAATATCTATTCAGGTATACCTTGTAAACAGGTCCAAATCCACCTTCCCCAAGCTTGTTGCTGTTTGAGAAGCTATCGGTAGCTTTAGTTACTGTCAATAAGTCCCATATAGGCAGCTCTAAACCTTCATCATTACTCTCTTCATGCCCTCCCGCAACATGAGAATCACGGGCGCCTAATGAAACTGAGAATACTTACCAACACCTGGAGAATATAAATAATACATCTCTGTTGTTTCTTTAGTTGTTTTTTTCTTCAGCAATCAAAATATAAGTACACCCCCAATTTCCTTACCTTCTTTTCTCAGTTTTCGATTATTCTTTTCCCTTTTGCAAAGAGACATCAGGCTCGGCCCCAGCAGAACCATCCTCCCCTCCCCCCTCCCCCCTCCCCCCAATGAAGAGAAAATGGCAATAAGTGTTTTTCCTTTCTTTCCACTGGAATCTGCATCATTTGAAAGCCAAACCAAAAATTTCTTTTCTTAAAACACAGTGACATACATATCAAGAAGCCAATGTCTCCATTCCATTTATCTTGCTTATACAACAAAAGAAAAATCCTTTATGATATCAACCAAAAAACATGCTTACATCTCTAGTTCTTGGAAGTCAGCCCAAAAAAAAACAAAGAAGTTTTAACAGAAAATTTAGTAACTGACTCTTGCAAGAAATTGGAAGTAAATTTTACCTGCCTCGGAAGCAGCCATTCTGGCGTAAATTTGTTTCTCCAGGTAATACTCTGATGTCCACCAAGTCACCAAACAAAACCAAGCATCCACTCCCCCCATTCCTTATGTCCAAATTCGAGTAAGCCATACAAGAACAGTTCCTCACGCACACTGCCTTGCATTCTTCGAGATTCAAGCTTTTATTAAACCACGTGAATTGAGAATATGGCATTTTTATACCTGAATACCTGGAAAACACATCTTCCGGACAATTCAAGGGAGTCCTCTGAACTCTTCCTCCCGACCAACCGGATCTAACCCAAGCTTGTTAATCGTTTGCCAAAATCTGTCCAAACATCCAAAAACCGGAGAGTTTCCAACATCGCAATTGCCGTTTGCACCACACAGTCTGTAAGTATCGCATATATCGGCAGGTAAGTTGTAATAAACGATCCATTGTTGGCTTCAATCCACATGTCGAGCGCTTTCAATTCCCATTCTGATTCAAAGTAAACCTCGAAACAACCGACCTGTCAAGAGAATCTTCCCTGCAGTATATTACAGTACTGTTCATGAATAATTCTACCGTGAATGTGGGATTTCGTCTCACACTCGCTGTCCCACTAAAGCGGATGCCATTCCAGGTTCCAAGCCTGTTTTGCACAACATCCTTCCTTTTGATGACCACTTGAGGATATCCAGTAATATCCAAGAGAAATGTAAAATCTCCTGGAGCTGGTTCCTCAGTATTCTTCCACGATGAAGCATAACGCTCTACACCTGTAACCAAGTTCCAACCGAGGTCCATGCCCTGTAGATATGTATTAATTGGATGATCAAAACCCTGCCACAGGTAATTCTCCGGCCGGTCATTGTTTGCTTCTCGGATAACCAGATTTCCTGAGTCTAACAATTGCACGACTGGCTTCTGCGCGACTCTTGACGTGTTGGATGACAATATGGTGTTGTTACTTTCATCCTGGAGAGCTAATTGGCCAGAAGGGATGACCTTTAAGACCCCTGATGTAGTGTTTCTTACTGAAAATTCTCTGTTCACAACCCAAATCGGAGTTCTAACTGATATGTTTTGGTACCATCTTCCCACGTACCGATTTATGGAGTTGCCTGGACTGAAAAATCCCAGTTCATAACTTTCCGCCCACGAAACTATTGCATCACCATCTCCAATGATCTGAGTTGTATTTATAGTATCAGCTGCCTCGGAAACTCCCCCGGGTTGACAGTAAGTATAATAAGAAAATAAGAAAAGAGGAGTCTTTAGTAAGTGTTACCATGTTTCTATTTGGTGATCTTTCTACTCTTTGGGTTCAGCTTCTAATGTAATGGATATTTTATCAGAGAAACTGAAATCCCCACACGTCAAGTCTCTGGCATGAGAAATGTGCAACTATTGTATTCGTTACAGACCCAATATTTTTGAAATCTAAATATTGGAATCTGCTGAATTGGATGGGCTTAAAAGTGTAAACACTTTAAATTGTGATTTAAATTGTAAAGAAATTTCCCAGTGAAACTAATAAGGTTGCCGAATTCAAACTTCAATGAGATTACAACTTTCTGTTCCAAGCATAAGGCGAACGAGTGCACCAAAAAACTCAAGAGAAATTTTCAAGAATGGCGGGTAAACATGGGATTCTGACTTGACCACAGCTCCAAGAGATGGAACCATTCTTATTGATTATTTTTGTTGATTATAATAGGCCTAAAAGGGGGTGAATTAGGCCAAAAGCAAAGTTATTATCAAAATAAACAACAATTTTAAACTGAAAACTTCACACGGAATAACACAAATTTAAAGATAATGAAAAAATAAATGAGAGCGGTTCAACAAGCCTAATCCACTATCTAAGCTTTCACTTAGAATTTTAATATGTAAGAGTTCACTAATAAATTCAAAGAGAATTAGTACAAACAAGTTCAATGAATATAAACAAGCAAAAATAAAACCAACTAAAACTATGTCAAATAAGTTGATACAATAGAGGGGAAGAAATATTCCAAGATCCCTAACACGGAAGACTACAACTAATGGTAGTTTCAGCGAAAAGTAAACAGCACACCCCTTTTTTCTTCTTCAACACAATACTTCAAGAAAGTTGATGTTTAGAGCTGAATATTACTATAAACAAAATGCTTGTACTTCTGAGTTCTTCTCTTTAGAATTAAATAGTAGACTTTGTGCAAGCCTTGAATGTTCCAATGGCAACTTTCCATGGATAGGCTCCAGTAGTAACTTACCGAATGTGGATGTGAATAATCAATCAAAGGAAATATTCAGCCTTTATTTGTATTCTTAATATGTTCTTTCCATGTATAACAGGTTAGCTATATTTTTCCCAAATAATATAGTCAGTAAAGATGGAAACAGATTGTGAATTGCTTGATTAAAGGAATTAAATATATCATTGTCATACATCAAAATTATAATTCTGACAATCTCCCTCTTTTTGATGATGACAACTAACTTAATCAAGTGACTCCCCCTAATTTTTGTGCTTAGTAGATAATTCAACAATATTCTCAAGATATACCAAATTCTACAATACTATAAATAGCTCATAGCTCCCCTTGAATAGTGCAATCATTTATTGAAAGAAAACCAAGAATGTAGAGTGCCATAGAGTATTAATTCAATAAGATAACAAGTTATCATAGAGTATTAGTATTATAACTTCAAAGGAGATACCAAGCATCATGCATCAAGATTAGTACTAGAGTTCATCACTAGATTGTTACAAAATCAAGAAATGCATGAAAGGTGTTGGCAAAAAGTGATAAACATAGAAGTTTCTTAAATTTAGCATATATAGAGTACATCACCACAGTGTTACATAATTAAGGAATGCACAAAACATGGTGGCAAGAGAGATGGACATTGAAGTTTCTTAAGTACATCATATTCTTAATAATCATAATTCTTCTCCCCCGTCAACATCAAAAAGAAGAGTTGGAACCAATAAAAGAATGACAACGAAGCTTGCGAACATCATATTAGAGTTTGGAAACTTTACATTTGAGAGATGGCATGCAATCTTCAAGATAGTTAGTGGCATCCTGGAGTTGTTTACTGAGACGATCAATAGCAGTAAGAACAAGATGAAACAAGGAAGACTTGCTGGAACGAGAAGTAGATGGAAGTCCATGCAGCTGAAAGTCGCTTATAGTGAAAGGATAGTGTTTAGGGTGAATTCGACTAAGGAGATCGAGTGTTCAAAGCTACATTTCTCTCTAGTTCTGAGATCTGCAATCATAACACATGTTAAACTAGCTGAGGTGCCCTCAGCTAAGGTACTTCGACACTCAAGTTAGCTCTGGTTGAGATATAGTAATTGAATAGAAAATTTAGAGTATTGAAGCTTTATAGCGTATTTGGCATTATATAGAGCGTGGTTGAATATGAAGTATTTATAGCCTTCTCCAGGCGTGATTTATCCATGGTGCCCTTATCAAGTGTACTGACTTTTGCCCTTGCTAGGGGGTTAATGGTTATTCCATATCTAGATCCTGGTACTGTTCCAAGTGGCTGAATCTCCTATTTTTCAGGGTAAACAGTACCTCTAGAGATGCAGAGGCATGCTGCCTATCAGATTAATAAATACGGCAAAGATTCAAATCAGTGTCGGAGTGGGTACTAAGGTCGATACATGTCGACCAGACCTGACTAGTCGATCATGGATCCCCACCAAGTATGGTCGATCGATGCTTGTTGATGGGCACTCTAGCCCAGACTTGATATTGAGCCCATTGGGCTATTCAGGGTAGGTCCTAAGGTCGATACAAATCAATCATAGATCCTTGCCAAGTAAGGTCGACTAGATAATTATTGATGGGTGCTCTGGCCCAAACTTAATTTTGGGCCTGTTGGGCCTACTAAGCTATCTCATATCGTTAGTCCCCCAACTCACAATCCTGATCGAGCTTATCGACTAGAAGAAGCTAAGAGTTAATAGGTAGCTACAACAGTTAACAATATTTGATAAGGGTTTTTGAATCATCGACCCTAGTTTATGAATTGTCGACCAAGGTTTGAGGTGGTTTTGATATATTTAATGCAGCTATTAGTATGCAGAACACAAAGCATATTAGGACAGGCTGTCATTATAATGGTTACTCAGGTTCCCATGCACAAATGCCTATAAATAATGAGATAACTAACTCCATTTATACTTTTGTTGCTGACGCACCTAATCAAATTTGTTGCCACTAGAGTTCTCCAGCTTTCGTGCGCTTAGAATTTTCAAGATCTCTATTGTAAGTACCTTTGCCTTTTTGTTCTTTTCTACCATCTCATTTGTAGAGGCATATCTTCCAATTTAGATACTGATGACACTAGGTGAGAGGGTGTGACCCATCGGGGGAAAATAACGGAGGGGAGGGAGAGCACATCTTAAACATCTCGTGAGAATGAGTCAAGTTTATCAACGAGTGATAGCTCTAGTTTGAGCAGTTTCAGTAGCTTGAGTGATGTGAGAGTTATTTTAGAGGGGGATACTGGCCCTAGTGATATTCCTGTAACCTGAGGTCTACTGTTCACCCCCGACCACTATACCGAGATAGCTTCTAAGATAACCCCCACTGACTTGATCCACATTAGGGCAGCGTACCATATCCCCAAAGAATACGAACTGATAGCACCAGGGACTCAAGGTAGGATGCATCAACCACCCCAGGGTTGTATAACTATATTCGAGGATGGATTGAGATATGGCCTTAAGTTTTCGCTTGCACAACCGATAGTCGACCTCTTATTAAGCTTGGAAGTCTGTATCACCCAGTTGCTCCCTAACTATTTTGCCACTTTATATAGTTTTGCCATGCTAATGCACTTTTACAACCAACCCGCCTCATTTCCCAACTTCTCAAATTTATTCCATTTACCCATGTCACGAAAGTTGGGTAGCACTGAAGAGTTTGGTTTTTACTACCTGACTGCTCGACCCTGATGGAAATATTTAGTGTCTCCTACCTCTTCTTATGTGCAAGGGTGAAAAAAATACTTTTTTTATATTCTGGGGCCGGGGGTTCTTTTCATTCCGAGGGGCTGGTGGAGATGGCTTATGGAGATGCCTAGGAACCAAACACCTAGTTGGTCTAACAAATTCATTAGGGATTTGGTCGTATTTGGGCAAATTGAGGCCTCAATTCTAATCGAAGAGAGGTGTTTGGTGTTGGCTGGCCTATTACTGGCCTAACTCGACCTGCCTACGGGTGATCGACTAGGTAGAGACTTTTCGTCGACTATTTTGATTGAACACTTCATCTTTTTGCTCGAGTCTAATGCTTGCTTATTTTGTTTACATATGTAGATCATAAAGAAGTAATGGCCCGCAGCTGCACTGAATTCCAGGTCTGAGCACTAAAAAATGAGAAACATCACCAAGCCGCTACCGCTCTATGAAAAGGTGCTTCTGCGGAATATGCGAGCTCAACAAGATCGATGTCTATGCTACCACCACCACAAATCAAGCAAGTACCTAAAACTCAATCTGCTCGTCTGGAAGAGCCCGCTCGCAGCAGCCCCATAGGTCGGGGTAAGAGGTAAATGGTCATAAAGGGAGGTTCGAAGCTGAAAAAAACTGCGGGGGGCAAAGAGAAGCATAAAGCCATGACAAGTTATGACCTGTTTGGCAAACTCAGCAATGGTGCATTATTCTAGCTCCCCAGCTATCTCCTCTCCAATTTGCCATCGACCCAAATCGGGAGATAATCAACTCGACCTCCATTATCCAAAGAGGGATGTTGGATACTGAAGTTTTAAAGTGGATGATGTCATGGCTATTCATAGCTAATCAACAGAAGCTGATGAGCTTCAGCTAAATTAGGACCATAAAAGCATTATCCTACTATTGTAATATGGTAAGTATGAGATTGATAGTCTTGACCTTAATTTTCCTTTTATATACTGGCTGATAGATGACATTGTTGTGTTTCTGATAGGACAATTGGGCTATAATACGTACCACCAATTTGAGATGGCTCTGGCTGCTAAAGAAGAATTAGAGATAGGCGGGAGATGAAAACCCTCAAGGTACAGCTCAAGTCCTCCCAGCTCTAGATTAAGCAAGTGAACAAGAAAGTAGCCGATCTCCAAAAGCAGCTCGACTATAAGGATTAATAATTAGTCTAAGCCATCGAGGATTAGAGATGGATGGATAACATCATAAAAAGGCCCAACTGGACCTGCAGGTGAGATACAGCTCTGGTTGGGCTCAAGGCCACACAGAGGTAACTAATGAAGTGAAAGAGGCCTTCAATCGACATATCCCTGTGGTGCGGCACAAAGCTGTTGAACAATTCAACATGAGCACAGTCTTTCAGGACGTAAGCATGATTGCATCCCTTGATGATGCGCGTGAAGTGTTCCATAAAGCCATAAAGCAATTCGAGCACCTGGGCTATGCTTTTCGAGCTGAGGATAAGAGCAGAATGGGCCTTGTGCTGAATAAGAAATTGGAGCCTTACCTGACCCGGAGGAGGGCAAAGTTGAGTAGGCCCTAGAGGGTGAAACTACAGCTGCTACACCAAATGTGCCACTAACTAAAGAAGGTTGAGGTCAACATAAGGTTAGAGCAACTAGCTACTGAATTTGCATTCACTGAGGACCTCGTGGTGCAAATGAAGGAGGAAAAGGTTGATGTGGTGCAGTATATGTTGCAGTCGACTAACTTTATGATCAACATCGCAGGACCTTCTGAACCTTCTCAAGTAGTATCACCGCTTGCATGCATGAAGCCAGAACCGGACTCTGAATGGGCTAAAGATGACCAAGATGAGCCAAGCCAGAGTCGAATAAATAATTCTGTTGTGTGTTATTTTTGTTGTCTTGTCTTCTTTTTTTTTTGTTTTATTTTTGTAATCAGCAAGCGATTGATGAATAAAGGCATATTTTTCCTTTCATTCCCATCCTATTGTGCTATACGTAGCTTTTGAGTTTTATTGTGATAATGTGGAGCATATTTGATCACTTGTTGCATAGCAATTTTATTGCCTGACTGTGTCATTGATTGACTAATGCTCCTAGTCGACTATTTGTTTGACCCTTTGATTTAGCTGCTAATTGGAAGGAAACATATTTTTTGCCAACTACGGGGTTGACAAAAATTGAGTTGTTGCCTAGAATAGATCATTTGTCGATAAGAAGGAAGGATTATTACACCATCGACTACGAGGTCAACTATGCTCTAAGCAGCATGAAACCGCTTGAGTGGCAACAAAGGATTGCTTATTCATTGACTAAAGGATCGACTAGAGTCTTGATGACTATGAGCCATTGGGTGGTAGCAAGGGGTTGCTTATTCATCGACTATGAGTCGACTAGAATTTTAACGACAAGGAGCCATTTGGGTGGCAGCAAGGGGCTGCTTAGTCATTGACTACAGGGTCGACTAAGATCATTAATAGCTAGGAGCCATTTGGGTTGCAGTAAAGGGCTATTTATTCATCAACTATGGGGTCGACTAGAATCTTGATGGCTAAGAGCCATTTGGGTGGCAACAAGGGGCTACTTATTCATCGACTACGGGGCCTACTAAAATCTTAACAGCTAGGAGTCATTTAGGTGGCAGTAAGGGGCTGCTTAGTCATTGACTACAGGGTCGACTCAAATCTTGAAAGATAACAATTAACTCAATATAGTTGGGATTTTATTCAAGACAAAGGACTACAAAGATAAGTACTATACATCTTCAAATGTAAAATTTCCTGAGATTGACAGCATTCCATGGGTGGGGGAGTTCTTCTCCTTGTATGTTGGCCAGTTTATAGGCATTATGTTTTGTTACCATAATGACGGTATATAGCCTTTCCCATTTTAGTTCAAGCTTGCCCACATTCTTAGAGACCTCGACCTTTTTGAGGATGAGATCTCCAACACTGAAATAGCACTTTCTGATCATTTTATTATAATTCTCAACCATCTTCGACTTGTACCGTTGCATATTATTATAAGCTTCCTATCGATGCTCATCAATAGTTTCAAGGTTGAGCATCCTTTCCAACGTATTTCTTAGTAGGTGGAAATGGATAACTCAAGCAGTATGTTAGATCAACTCTGAGGGGATGACTGCTTTCAACCCGTAAACTAGACTATAAGAGGTATGACCGGTGGCTGTTCGTGCAGTTATCCTGTACACCCATAGTACACCAAGTAGGTCATCTGCCTAATTCGAGCCAGTGTCCTAAATCTTAGCCTTTGGTTGGTTAAGGATAGTCCGATTGGTTACCTTAGTTTGACAGTTTGATTGGGGGTTGCCTATCGAAGTGTAATGTTGTGCAATCCTCAAGGCCTCACACCAATCTCTTGTGCTCTTACTCTGGAATTGAGTGTCGTTATATGAAATAAGAACTTTTGGTAGGCTAAAATAGCAAATAATATTTTTTCATATAAAACTTTTGATGGCCGCGTCTGTTATTTCAGGGACAGCCTCAGCTTCGACCCATTTGATAAAATATTCGACTACTACAATTATGAACTATTGCTACCCCATTAATCTTGGCAATTAGCCTACAATATCAATTCCTCATTGATCAAATAGCCAGGAAATTTGGACATTAACCATTGACATGGCCGGTTGGTGCGGCAGATTAGAATGGATTTGACATGATGCACATTTGCATGCAAAGTCCACAGAGTCTTTCAACAACGTTAGCTAAATATACCTATACCTGATTATTTTGTGGGCAAGAGACCTCCCTCTAGAATGGTTGCCACACATGCCTACATAAACATCTTGTAACACTTCTAGCACCTGATCTTGGTCTAGGAATCTGAAAGGGGGTCCAACAAAGGTTCTCTTCTACAATTGAGCATACTTGTCAAGTGCGAATTTGGAGGCTTGACCTCAAAAGCATCAAACCTCATTCCTGTCATTGGGGACAGTACCGTGGCTAAGATATAGCTTTATTGGGATCTGCCAAGAAACTGTCATCTTCTTAATAGTTGTTATCAAGTTCTTGTCGATGAGTGCAATTGACGGCTTATTCGAGACCAAAAATGTGATTTTCTTATCTTTTGTTCCTTTGATAAAGCTGGCAAACTTGGAAAGAGCATCTACTCATTCATTCTCAGATCAGGGGACCTGGCTGAGTGTAAATCTTTTGAATGATTGTTACAACTTCTTCACTTCGGCCAGATACCAGGTCATTGATTTCTCCTTGGCTTCAAAATTTCCCTTGACTTGTTCCACTACTAACTAGGAATCCGTAATTGCGACCAAGTGCTCAACCCATCTTTCAAGCACCATTCTCATCCTCGCCAATAGAGCCTCATACTCTGCCTCATTGTTCGTTACTGCATAGTCTAATTTGATTGCAAAATTGTACTCCTCTGTATCTGAGGAGCAGAGAGCAACCCCTACTTTTCCTCCGAATGTGGATGATGACCCATCAACATGCAAGGTCCAAATAAGAAGGGTTTCAACACTCTTTTTGGGCAAGTCAATTCGCTTTGCAATAAAGTTAGCAAAAACCTGTGCTTTGATGGTAGTTTGGGGTTGAAAACTAATGTCGAATTCCCCCAGCTTGATCGCCTACTTGGTCAATCTACTAGAAATATCGGGCTTTGCCAACACTTCTTTAA
>JACGDI010005515.1:1184203-1203281 GCA_014898725.1 Jacaranda copaia
GATTTTATCCCTATCCTCGGGTGCCATGAAGATTTGATGATAGCCTTGAAATGCGCTCATCTTGCTCAATAACTCACACCTAGCAGTTGAATCAATCAGTAAATCTATCCGAGGCAAGGGGTAAGGATCCTTAGGATATACTTTACTTAAATTGGTAAAATCATTACACATCCGCCACTATCCCTCATTTTTTAGGACTAGGACAACATTATAAAACTAAGAGGGATATTGAATTTCTACAATATATCCTACATCTAAAAGTTTTTTTACCTTTTCCTTGATGATTTGTGTCCTCTTGGCATTGAACATCCTCATCTTTTATCTAACTAGCTTGTACGAGGGGTCAGTGTTGAGGCGGTGCACAATGATGTTGCGATCGATTCCTTGGAGGTCGGATGCCTTCTAAGCGAAGACATTAATATTTTTCCTTAGGAAATTGACCATTAGACACTCTAAGTAGAGGCCCAGTCTATTCCAATATGGGTCGTTTTATTGGGGCTACTTTGTTCGGGCTTAATGGTCTTAAACTCCCGATAGGCTCTACTCTGGTGTCTTTCAACTTTCGCTTTTTGTTGGCCTAGGACTCTTCAGGTTCTGCTACGGAGGCATTCCCTAAAGTCTTCAGCTGCAGTCAAGCTTTCTATTTGCTTGACTCGATTAAGATGTTGTAACATCTCTAGGCCTCCTTCAAGTTGCACAAAAGCTCTTCCATGACTGTTGAGATTGAAAACTTGACTTTTAGGTGATAAGTAGACACAATGGCACGAAAGTCTTTGAGAGCTAGTCGGCCTATGACAACATTATAGGCAAATGGGGCATCGACCATCAGGTAATTCACCATTAAAGTTCTCTTTCGAGAAGCTTCTCCAAAAGATGTGGACAAATTGATTGAGCCCTCCAGTATGATCTCCAACCCCCTAAATTTGACTAGTAGCGTGCACACAGGTTTGAACTTTAACTTGCCCATGTTTATCTTCTTCAAGGTAGATAAGAAAATGGCATTCATCGAGCTGTCATTGTCGATCAAAACCTTGCACACTTCAAAGTTTGCAATTCCCACCAAGACTACCATTGGATAGTCTATCTTGTAATCGACACTCTTGCCCTCAATATGGGCCAAGTTAGCATCTGTAAATGAGATGGGTTCTATGCTCGTCGTGCGGTGGAAAGTTATCTCAATAGGCGAGGCTTTATTTGACTCAAGCCTACTCTGGGTTTGCTTCTAAGCAAACTTAAAGTCTCCCTTAGTGAGACCTCCTATGATCATGTCAATTATCCCTCTAATGGGTGGGCAATTTTTTTGGGTGGGTTTTTTTCCTTTATCTACTCTTTTGGGGCTAATCGACCTTTCTCTATAGGGAGTCCAATCAATTTTGCTCTCTTTAGTCTAAGCATCCATGGCTATGTATTTTTTGAGGTGGCCCTACCTGATCAACCTCTTAATCTTATCTTGGAGGTTGAAGCATTCATTTGTGTCATGCCCTTTTCTATTTGTGGAAGTGGCAATATTTCTTTGATTTTTTCATGGCTTCAGTCTCTATTAGCTTTCTGGGCTTCTTAAGAAGGTTATCATGCTGAATGGCATAAAGGACCTTTTTCCTCAGAATGTTCAATGGTGTATAGTCGTGGAAACGCTTGATGGGAGATCGACCTTGCTCCTTATATTTTTGGTCTTCTATTTTCTTCTTCTTCTTCTCAACTTTAAAGGATCCGAACTTGAGCTTATTTATTTCCTCCTATATCATGTGCCTTTCAGCCAAGTCAAGCAGCTTCTCCATCGATCTGGGATATTCTCACACCAGTGTATTGGCACACTCTTTGTGTCTAAGCCCTCAGAACAATACATCAATTAAGAACTCAATCCTAAGATTATCTATTTTAAGGACCTCCATGTTAAATCTGATGAAGAAATCATGAAAGGACTTTCCTTTGCCCTACTTGACTGTGTGGAGATAGGTATAGGGGAGTTTTGTCTTTCTTTTGCTAGCAAACTGGTGTAAAAACTTATCGCACAATTGGTCATACAATGACGGTTCAAGCTTCACAAACTAATCTAGGGTAATGCTTTGGAAAGTGGAAACAAACATCTTAGCATGGATATATTCATTGTGCCCACGTAATTGCATCATGTGCTTAAACTGCATGAGGTACTCATTAGGGTCAATCAAGCCGTCATACTTTGGCAAACCTATTGGGACTTTTGCGTCGATGGAGATGCACTCATCGATGATATCTTAAATAAAAGAGGACCCTCTCTCCCAATGAGATCTCTGAGAAGCAACCAAGTTTGGTGCTCTATTAGTATTTCTTCTCAAAATCTCATCAAGACGCCTGTTTAGCTGTTGGACTTGATGGGATACTTCTTCTCATTCCTCCTAATCTACCTGGGTGGCTTTCTAATCAAGACCTGGTTTGACACAATCAGCTCAATCATGCTGTAGGGCTCAAATGGGTCGAGGTGCAAGGTTTGTAGACTCTCTTCTTTCTTCACGATAGTCATGCCTAGAGTGTTCGACCTTATCCACTGCATAGCTCAATTAGGTCTAACGTGATCTATCAAATCTATTATCTCTTTCTGCATTTTTGGTCATCTTTTCTCCTCTTGCGGGAGTTTGGGGCTAATTTCATGCCTGGCGAGTGGCTACCTGGATTCTTTATGGCCACAACTATTCTCAATAGATCAATTTTATAGAGAAAGGGCTACGAAGTGGTACTGGTGGTAGGAGTAGGCATTGTAGTGTGTCTATTCAAAGCGGTAGATAGCTAGGCTAAAATTTGAATAGAAATCTACTCTTTTATTAGTTGCATTAACTAAGGTGTTGTTAGCATCACCACCAACTCCTGAGGGGCGTTGGTTCCCAAAGCGTGTATACCTTATAGGGGGTGGAGGGAAAAGTGGGGAAGTGGATCTCCTATTCTCCTCTCTTTTAGATGCTGATCTGTATGTGTTTACCATCTTTTTGCTGCAATCTCAAAGGATTCCCACAGACAGTGCCAAAATTAATGCGACTAAAAGTCGCTTATAGTGAAAGGATAGTGTTTGGGGTGAATTCAACCAGGGAGGTCGAGTGTTCAGAGCTATGTTTCTCTCGAGGTCTCAGATCTACAACTAGAACACATGTTAGACTAGCAAAGGTGCCCTCAGCTAAGGCACTCCAACGCTCAAGTTAGCTATGGTCAAGATATAGTAATCGAATAGAAGATAAGAGTATTGAAGGGTTATAGCGTATTTAGCATTACTTGGAGCATGGTTGAATATGAAGTATTTATAGCCTTCTTCAGGCGTAATTTGTCCATAGTGCTCCTATCAGGTATACTGACTTTTGCCCTTTCTAGGGGCTTCATGGTCATTCCATATTCAGATCCTGATACTGTTATAGGTGGCTGAATATCCTATTTTCTAGGGTAAATAGTACCTCTGGAGGCACTTCCCTACCAAAAGTGGAGGCAGGGTTGGCAGAGTTGGTGGCAACGACTGTACCGATTGTCAAGCATCATTAATGCGGAGGTATGCTGTCTGTCAGACTAATAAATATGGTGAAGATCTGAGTTAGCATCGGAGTGGGTCCTGAGGTCGATACATGTCGACCAGACCTAACTGGTAGATCATAAATCCCCGCCAAGTAAGGTCGACTAGATGCTTGTTGATGGGCGCTCTGACCCGACTTGATGTTAGGCCCGTTAGGCTATTCGAAGTGGGTCTTGAGGTCAATACAAGTCGACCATAGATCCCTGTCGAGTAAGTCAACTAGATAATTGTTGATGGGCGCCCTAGCCTGAAATGATGTTGGGCCTATTGGGCCTACTGGGCAATCTTATATTAAAAGTAGTTCACCAGAAAATTCATAGGACAACTCAATAGAATCAATGTAAATAGGTGTTTTACCTTCGTGGGATTTAGTTCTGTGAGGAGTAGTGGTAGCACAAATAGTACCTTTGCACCAGACATCAAAATTAGAGAAATATAAATGCATTTTATTAGGAGCGGCTATATCAATTAAATGGTGTTCCTTTGGATCTTCTACCCAAGAAGGGGGAAGAAAGATACCCTCTTTTTGCAGAAGCCGTGAGATAAGCATACCATATGGGAGATTTTCGAAGAAATGAGTGATAGAATGAGCTATATGTTTGAGACTAAGGTAACCAAGATTGATTGGACAACCTTGACAACCATATAGAGAAGAAAGAAAGAGAAATGACTCATGTCAATTGAGTGCCCTACACTAGAGAAAGTAGTAGACAAAATGGTCATGGTGATAGAGCAATGAAGTAGAAAGTGATCAATAGCTAATTTGTTCATTGCAAACCTTCTAGGAAGTTTGTAGGATTGCCCACCCTAAAACAAACAATGTGCTTAAGATAAATTAAACTCAAGGGAAGAGCACCAATCACCAAGCGCAAAGAATTTGACACCATCATAGGATATACCAAGATAGTTATTAATAATATTAAGGGTAAAGGTAATAGAGTGACCCAGAATAAATGATTTCACAATAATAAGTTGAGTGGATTCATCTTCCTCAAAGAACAAGTTAGCGTAGAAAAGTTTACTATGAGGGGATAGCAAGGTTCATCAATTGTCATAGAGGAGTCCTAGTCAAGCAATTGAACCAATGAAAGAACCAAAAATGGTGGAAGCACAACAAAGTCAATAGCCCACCTCCCATTGATTTTGCAGCTAGAAATAGTTGAGGCTTCAGTCTCGAAAACTTTAGAAAAGGAAAATTTGATAAAAGCACTGAGGTTTTCAAAGTCCTAGTTATTAGAGGGATAAAGGTATGGGTCGATAGAGACGGGAAATAAGTGAACCAAAGATTGAGCAAGAGAGGTGTTTCCAAAGGATGGTTCTTTTATAGATTTGGTGGAGTGGGAACTGACAGACTTAAAATTAGGATTGGGTTATCATCGAGGTTCTAGGTCAATCACAGCCGATGATGTGGTAGCAGTGGTAGATTTTTTGAGATGCTTGGAATAATAGAGGAAGAGGACGTTTGCCGTATCGATAATGGTGGTGGAGTTGGTGGCAGCGACTGTATCGATTGTCATGCATCATTAATGTCGAGGCATGCTACCTGTCAGACTAATAAATACGATAGAGATCCGAGTTAGCGTTGGAGTGGGTCCTGAGGTTGATACATGTCAACTAGACTTGACTGGTCGATCATGGATCCTCGCTAAGTAAGGTCGACCAGATGCTTATTGATGGGCGCTCTGGCCTAGATTTGATGTTAGGCCTGTTGGGCTATCCGAAGTGGGTCTTGAGGTCGATACAGGTCGACCATGGATCCTTGCCAAGTAAGGTCAACTAGATAATTGTTGATGGGCGCTTTGGCTCAGACATGATGTTGGGCCTATTGGGTCTACTGGGCTATCCTATATTAGAATTGGTTCACCAAAAAATTCATAGGACAACTCTATAGAATCAATGTAAATAGGTGTTTTACCTTCGTGGCATTTAGTTTTGTGGGGAGTAATGGTAGCACAAATAGTACCTTTGTGCCAGATACTAGAATCAGAGAAATATAAATGCATTTTATTAAGAGCAGCTATATCAATCAAATGGTATTCCTTTGGACCTTATACCCAAGAAGGGGGAAGAAAGACACCCTCTTTTTGTAGAAGCCGAGATATGAGCATACCATATGGGAGATTTTTAGAGGAATGAGTAACAGAATGAGCTATATGTTTGAGACTAAAGTAACCAAGATTGATTGCATGACTTTAACAACCATATAGAGAAGAAAATAAAAGAAATGACTCATGTCAATTGAGTGTCCTACACTAGAGAAAATAGTAGACAAAATGGTCATAGTGATAAGGCAATGAAGTAGAAAGTGGTCATAACTAATGTGTTCATTACAAACCCTCCAGAAAGTTTGTAGGATTGCCCACCCTAAAACAAACAATGTGCTTAAGATAAATTAAACTCAATGGAAGAGCACCAGTCACTAAGTGCGAAGAATTTGACACCATCATAGGACATACCAAGATAGTTATTAATAGTATCAAGGGTAAAGGTAACAGAGTGACCCAAAATAAATGATTTCACAATAATAAGTTGAGTGAATTCATCTTCCTCAAAGAACAAGTTAGCATAGAAAAGTTTTACTATGAGGGGATAGCAAAGTTCATCAATTGTCATAAAGGAGTCCTAGTCAAGTAATTGAAGCATGAAAGAACCAATAATGGTGAAAGCATAGCAAAGTCAACACCCACCTACCATTGATTTTGCAGCTAGAAATAGTGGAGGCTTCAATCTCGACAACTTAAGAAAAGGAAATTTTGATAGAAATACTGAGGTTTTCAAAGTCCTAGTTATTGGAGGGATAAAAGAATGGGTTGGTAGAGGTGGGAAATAAGTGAACCAAAGATTAAGCGGGAGAGGTGAGTTCAAAGGATGGTTCTTCTATGGATTTGGTGGAGTGGGAACTTACAGATTTAAAATTAGGACTAGGTTGTCACTGAGGTTCTAAGTTAATCACAGCCGGTGATGTGGTAGCAGTGGTAGATTTTTTGAGATGCTTGGAATAACAGAGGGAAGAGGATGTTTGTAGCATAGATAGTGGTGGTGGAGTAACGAAGAGCCATAGAGAGAATACAGCTACATCAAGAAGGGAAAGAGATGAGGGCCTTCTTAAAAAGTTTCCAGCGGTGAGCAGTGGCAAGAGAGATTTTTCTAGGTACACTTGGTACAAAAAATTGGTGGTGGAATACAAGAGATTTTTTTGGAGTGATTTGAAAGGTGACGGATTTTGAAGGAATAATTTAAGAGATGATTGTGGTTTTCAATAAGGAAGACGAAATATCTTGTTTCCATATTTTCAAAGATTTAGAATATCTCTATGAATTTGTTTTAGGTTGGAAACTTTTGAATTCCAAGAAGTTTTTTTAGGAAGTTGAATCTTTCTTTTGGTAAAGGTTTTGTATATATGTCAGCCAATTAAAGAATAATGTTAATAAAAATTATGCATATGTTTCCGTTGTAGACATGATCTTTAATAAAATGATGCCCAAAGTCAATATGTTTAGAACGAGAGTGTAGAACAAGATTTTTAGTTATGCTAATGGCACTAGTATTATCACAACATTATGAAAATACAATCCATAGTCAAGTAAAGTTTGTTTCATCTAAAGGAATTGAGTGTAGCAATTACCTAATGCCATGTACTCTGCCTTAGTAGTAGAAAAAACAACAGCACTCTACTTTTTGCTACTCCAACTTACGAGATATTTATCTAGGAGTTGGCAAGTTTCAGAGGTACATTTTTGGTCCACTTGACAACCTTTGTAATTAGTGATTGAAAATCCAACAAGGTTAAATTCAGAGGATTTGGATACCATAATTCAATATTTTGAGTTCTTTGAACATAGCAAAGTATCCTTTTGATAGCCTTAAGGTGGGACTCTTTTAGATTTGCTTGGAATCTAGCATAGAGAATTATTGGAAATAGAATGCCAGGTCTACTAGTAGTAAGGTACAATAGGCTACCAACCATCTCTCTGAAAAGCTTTTCATCAACACTTTTGTCATTAGTATATAAGTGAAGTATAATGTGTGTAGGCAAGGGGTTGGAAAAATATTGCAGGATTCCATGCCAAACTTTGTTAGAAGTTCTTTTATATATTTTTTTTGAAAAATCAATGTTACTAAATCAGTTTGTTTAATATGAAGTTTGAGAAAAAACGATAGTTCACCTATTAAACTCATCTCAAACTCATTTGTAATGTATGCTGCAAATTCTTCACACAGAATGCTGCTGGTACTTCCAAATATGATATCATCAACATATATTTGTATTGAAAGAATATCATGAGAAAAGTGTTTAATGAATAGGGTGGAATTAATAGTTTCCATGGAAAAACCTTTGGAAGTAAAAAAACCACTTAATCTTTCAAACCATGCACGTAGAACTTGTTTAAGACCATAAAGTGCTTTAGAAAGTTTATACACATGATTTGAAAATTCTTGATTTTTGAAACCAGGGGGTTGTTCGACAAAAACTTCTTCTTTTATGATACCATTGAGAAAAGCACTTTTAATGTGCATTTGGAAAAGTTTAAAGTTTTTATGCACAATAAATAGAAGTAACATACAAATAGACTTAAGACGTACAAGTGGAGCATAAATTCCATCATAGTCTATACCTTCTTGTTGTGAATATCCTTTTGCAACAAGTCTAGCTTTGTTTTGAATGACATTACCTTCTTCATCAAGTTTGTTTCGAAAGACCCACGTTGTGCCAATGATTGGTCTATCATTTGGTAGTTCAACTAGATGTCACACTTTATTTATCTCAAATTGTGATAATTTCTCCTTCATTGCTTCCATTTATGAATCATCATTGAGTGCTTCATTGATATCTGAGGGTTTAACAAGAGAGAGTAGAACATGGTTGGAATTAATCAAATTTGACTCTTTTAACCATGATCTTATAGTGATTCCATCTTTGGGATTGCCAATAATCTTGTCCACTAGATGGCTTGAGGCATGCTTGAACTTTCTGACCTTTGCTTCATCAAAAACTTCAAAACTTTGCTCAAAAGAAGAATTGATGTGTTCTTCTTATCTTTCAGAAGTTTCTTTGGTTTCTGTAGAGTTTGCATTTTCTAGTGATTTTATGATTTGATCAATGCCTACAAATTCTATGCTCAAAATTTTCTTGGTAGCAATAGGGTTAATTTCATCAAATATAACATGAATAAATTACTTACTATGCTATTCATTTTCTTTTATTATATACTTGGTAAACTCAAGTGTGGTTGAAATATCCAACGAAAGTACCCTCATCTAATTATCGTTCAAACTTTGCAAAATGTTCTCGATCATTTAAAATAAAGTACTTACAACCAAATACTCAAAAGTATGAGAAGTTGCAAATTTTTCCATGCAAATTTCATAAGGAGTTCTTTTCATGAAAGTTCTAAGAAATACATGATTTTTAACATAGCATGCAGTGTTTACTACTTCCCCTCAAACGGATTTAGGAAGATCGAATTTGTTCATCATAGTTCTAGCTATTTCCTGCAATATATCCTTTCTTTCAAATACTCCATTTCATTGAGGAGTTTTAGGGCTAGAAAAATTGTGAGAGTATCCATTTTCATCACAAAATGCAGCAAAGTCATTATCATTGAATTCAGTACCACAGTCACTCCTGATTTTTCCTATAATGGAACCTTTTTTTTTTTCGAAATTTCTTTGTAAATAGAATGAAGCTACTAAGAGCATCATTTTTATGAGCAAGAAACATAATCCATGTGAATTGAGAGAAATCATCAACAATGATGAATACATATTTTTCTCTTCCAAGGTTTTAGTTTCCATAGGACCAAATAAATATAAGTGCAATAGATCAAGAGGTTTGGTTCTTCCTACCAGCCCGATTGTTCCGCTTCCAATGATTCTGCCTTTGGTGTTATTAGCAAAAAAAACATTTCCTCCATTGAAGACGTCAATGTTTAAGAATGCTGATTGGTTTCCATTCATGTGCTTGGAACATCTGTTGTTCATATACCGTTTCTCTTCAAAATATATTGTCTCCATTGCTTCCTACAAAACAAATTGAGGTATTATTTGGTACCTATGATTTGGTGGGTCCTTTTTATTAGATTTTGGTACACAAACAAACTTGGTTCCAATGTCTTTTTTTAAAGGGCATCTATATGCAATGTGTCCAATTTTTCCACACATATGATAATTTCTTTTATTATATTTTTCCTTAAAAGGTGTTCTTATTTTTTCATGGATTTTGAAATCTACAATCTCCTATTTCCTTTAATAGTTCTTTTTAGATTGTAATTCTCTTCCAAGAGAAAAGCTTTTTCCTTTTCTAGCTCTTTATTCAGTTTGACTAATTTATTTCTATCATCAACACTATTCTTTAGGATGTTATTATAGTTTTCAACAAGTTCATGCAACTTAAGAATTTCATTATGACATTTTTCATGCATGGTAGATGAATAAGAGCTTTCACGTTCATGCTCAAAGTCACTGGAGTAAATTTCAGAAGGAAATGATACCTGATTATTTGCCATAAGGTAGTTGTCTTCTTTATCAAATTGTTCGGAATCTGAATCATCCCAGGTTATAGTCATTACCTTTTGTTTTGCTCTCTTTTTTGTTTTGATACTCCACTTTAACCTTGGACATTCTAGTCATTTGTGTCCAATCTCGTGACATTTGTGGCAGATAATTTGGTATGACCTTTGCTATTCAAAGTTACTACATCTGGTACTTCCGTTGGAACCTTGTCTAAAATGATTTTTTGCCTGCATAAGTTGTTTTAGTTGTCAGGTTATCATAGCGATTTCATCATTTATAGATTCCTCGCTTAGATCTTCCTCATCTTTAGAAGGTTCCATATGATCAGAAAAAAAAGGAATGTCTTTTTTTACTTTGTTGTTAGAGCTTTTTTCTATTGCCAGTATGGTTCGCACAGGAAAAATAAGGGATCCAATCAATTGTCCCATAGCAAGAGTTTCCCGATTTTGGCTTCTCAGATAGCTGTCACTTTGGGCATCCATTCATTTGGTAATTGTGGAGCACTGGCCACGTTTGATATAGAATTTGGGTAGTAGATGCTATTGTAATAATGATTAATTTGGAGAGACTAGATAAGTTATTCTCACGTTTAATAGGTTAGATTGGTATAGCCATAAATCATCACAAAATCTCAAGTAACTTGTTTGATAAAATCCACCATTTTATGATTGATTGTTTTGCCCTTAAAATATTTTTCCCAATCATACAACCACTACAATGTCTTCCTCTCCATTATAGTCACTGTAGAAAAACCGCTTATGAATCTAGAAAAAACTGTTTATTATTTTACTAGTTTTGTAAATATTAAAATTTTACTAGTTAAAATTTTCTAAAACTTATGTTTACAAATTTAATTAACTAATTCACTCAAATGAATTGAATTTAATTAAATATTACTTATGTTATTACTAAATAATTCAATTATATTGAATAATGCAATTTAAATTAATTAAATTTACTTATTAATTAAATAATGTATTAGTTGTGTTAAATATTTAATATATTAATAAAATATTATATTTATTTATTTAATAAATAACTTAAGATGTTTAAATTTTCTATAATAAATAAACTAACCTTCTTCAAAAAATATTCTTCATTAAATATTAATCTTAACATTTATTTAAAATTATAATAAAAAATTGATTATAGGGTGATATTTATTTAATAATCGATTAAGTTTAAGAAATTAATATTGATATTCTTAAAGTAATTGTTGAGAGATTTAATTAAATTTAAGTAAAATTATTTGATTATTAATAAGTAATTTATTTACTAAATAATGTATTGATTAAATAATGAGTTAAAGTAATTAAACAACTTATTAATTAAGTAAATTATGATTTATTTATATAATTTGTTTTTTATAAATTAATTATGTTTCATATTTTACGTATAATTAAATATTACATTTATTAATTTAATTAATATTTTAAGATGATGTAATTACCTATCAAGATAATATTATAAATTTTTTTAATTTGTCAAATTGTTATTAAGTCTTATATATATATATAAATTATTAAAAAGATATTTTATTTAAATAGTTAACTAAGTTTTATGTATATATAAATCGTAAGTAGTAAATAGTTAAATAATTATATTTTAATTATTTTAAAGCATAATTATTTTAATTATGTAAACATAATTATATCCACCCAACAACACTTGTTTTAGTTATAATTAATTAATTAAAACAAGATGCTGGGATATTGAAACAACTAAAACAAGTGTTGTTGGGTGGAGTGGACTCAAGACGTTGGGATATTAATTGTGATGACAAGAGGACAAAAAAGAGAAATTAATTTATTTAGTGGAGGATAACATCAACATTTTACATAAAAAAGGGATAACAAAAATGGGTGCAATTATTCAATTGCAACCCAAGTGCCACTACTTGAATAGACCTCAATCCATTGAACAATATGGGCCAGTGATTATAGTGATGTCGGCCCATAAATCTTGTTGTGCAAATCAAATGGGTGACTAAATGAGATTAGCCCATGGCGTAGTCGCTAATAAATGAAATCAAATGCGCCCGTAGGATCATTTGCACTTGTTCAGTTTATGGTGTCTTTTTTCCAAGTGCAACCATTAGATTGATGATTTTCATGAATCGAGCACATATTTGGCTTATTGATTCTGCTGTTTTCATGAAAAATAATTCATATTGATGAGTTAGCAATGCAATTCTCTCTTGTTTTACTTGCGAAGTTCTTTCACGAGTAATTTGAAGCATGATTTACATTTTTTTTGCTAAAAAATATGTGCTAACATGATTGTACTCTTGTTTAACCAAAGCATACAAGAGGATCTTCTTTGCTTTTGCATTCATGGATAAAATTTTCTTATCCTTAATGGTAAGTTCTTTTCGAGTTTTTGGGATCATATCACCATTTGTTGGAATGAGTGACCCATCAGTCACAATGCTCTAAAGATCATAATCAAAAGTGATGAGAAATTCTTCAATTATGTTCTTCCATGTTGCATAGTTCGTTCCATCAAACAATGGTGTACGAATATGAGATTATCCTTCTGCAAAAATATCAAGACTGGAAAAAGCCATTAGGATCCTTTTTGCTTAGGTTTGTTAGAACCCAAATATGAGCATAGGCTCTAGCACCACTTATTGATTATAATAGGCTTAAGAGGGAGAGAATTAGACCAAAAACAAAGTTATTATCAAAATGAACAACAATTTTAAACTAAAAGTTCCAAATGAATAACACAAATTTAAAAATAATAAAATGTAAAATTAAAAATTCAAATTTAATAGAATTGTGAAATATGTGTACGTACAAATTTGTAAGAACCGAAAACACAATATTAAAAGGAAAGCATGTTGGGACCACACCTTTTGCTTTGAGTCTTTCACCCACAAAATCAAAAGGAAATACTCCCTTTGGAAAGAATATTGGGCTTGGTTAGCCTGAACTCAACAGATCTTCGGCTTGGTTTAGGCAATACAAAATGTAATATCCATATTCATACTTATTAAACATAATGTAATGAGTATGGGAAGGGCCTATATTCATAAATTATTTAAATACTCATATTTAAAATTTACTCTTTATTTTACATTTAAATTTAATTTGTGAATCTAAAAATTGTCTATATTGAAATCAAATTTATATTAATGATAAAATTTTTATATATAAAAATTATAAATATGTGAATGAACTATAACAAATATATAATTTTTTTATTAAAAATTTAATAAAATTTATATATTGAGATAGCAATTTTTTTTAAAAAAAAATTGGAATAGCAATAGCAAAAGTTGAACATTTTTCATTTAAAAAAGTAATAATATTAAAATTAGTGGAATAAATTTTTTATAAAAATAGTTAATAAAATTAATTTTGCTAATGAATAAACTTTGTTAATAAAAATTTTATTAACGAATCTAAATTTGAAAATCAAGATTAATTGATTTAAAATTTAATGATTAAATTAAATTAAATATAGAATTTTTTTTTAATTTTTTGTTATCATGTGTCAAATAATATTTTTAGTATATATTGAAAAATATTAGTATATTCATTAAAAACATGAGTCCAATACACTAGACTCAATGGGTCTTAAGTTAAATATCGTAGGATAGGGCAAGGGTCTCATCTTTTTGGGTATTTTATGATAGAGCAAAATTTAAAGTATTTTTATTTAAATATTTTAAAATATGAGTGTGGATAAAATATTACCCTAATCGTTTACAGGCTTGACTTGGTTGGCTTGGGCCAGCTAGAGCACCCATGAGGTCCGCTCTCGAAGGTGTTTTTGACAATTGGGGTACCATCAAGTCTCAACTTTTTATTTCTTTCTATTTTTATTATCATGAAGTCTTGGCTCACTTGAAACAGTTGATCTTGGGCTTGGCTTTCTTGGGCGAATTTTCAACACCACGAGTTTTGCCTTACAATGTTTTTCTTATTTTTCTTCTTTAACCAGAAAAGAGATAATTAATAATATAACTTATTGATTAGATAGTATCTTTTCGAATTATTGATGTAAAAAAAAAAAAAAAAAACATTTACCTAGGAACAGGTCAATGCTCTTCCACTTATTACAAGTTGATGCAATTGATGAGGAATTATTATTAAAAAATTAAAATAATTCCAGTATTAACCAAAATTCCAAAACAATCTTAGGGTCGTGCCTTTTTTATATAGGTCAACCTGATCATCTGATCCCAACCCATGAACTTGGAAGATCTCAGTCATAAAAAATAACTACCTGTACGTTTAAATAGTTGGACACTTAAACCTTATAGTATCAAAACAACTAAACCCTCCACTATAAATAATATTTTGTAAGTTCATCTAATTCATTGCAAAAGAGTGACAAATTGGTCAAACAATTCTAGTGGGACTGCTACAGTGGCAGGATGGCCGACAAATCTTGGGCTCTTATGGTGCAAAGTAAATGTCTGACGAGGATGGACAATATTCTTCATCCAACCTCGTCCCAATTGTAAAAAAGCCCCAAGAGGACCATTGAAATTAGGTGGACTAGGCCAGATAAATAAACAATTTAGGCACAATCAACCTTTTCTTTCGTCATTACAAGTATTCCTAGGTTTGACAATCTAAATTTGTCCCAAATCTTATGTGAATATATCATAAGTTTTATCATAAAATATTGTGATATGTAAATATGTATATGTGATTGGTAAAGATTGTATTGTAAAGAATATGAGATTTTTGATTACTTGCCAATTAAATTGCGAGGATAATTTAACTATTTTAGGAATCCATTTTAGATGAAAAGAAAGACATATGTTTGCTTACATTCTCCCAAAACAAAATTGTTTTGGGAGAATGTTACTAAACATAGCCTTTATTTTCATACAGGATAAGCCTGAATGTCTTGCATTAAAGATTATATAATTAGAATGAGTATTTGTCTCAATGGATCTATACATATGATGTTAAATGTCAGGAATAGTGGATTGATTATACTTAATTTTGATTTTTCGTTGACAATTTGAGTTATTCTTTTTCTAAAATTTGAGAATACAATTTATTTCAAGTTTGATATGTACTGAAGGGAGAAAGTGAATATTGATATAATTTAAATTCTTTTGTAGTTTATTAGTAAATTCTATTTTAGATACTTATTTTAAATTTTACTTGAAAGTTTGAGGACAAAGAATTTCAATCCTATTAATTTTTTAAAAACTACTTTGTGATGATTGCAAATATAGAATTTATTTACTGATCATAAGATGCTAATTACATGATGGAAGCTTTAGTTATTGAATTTAAAGTAATGATCAAATTAGCTACTCCAAACATCTTTTCAAGATTACATATGGATTGGAGCTATGAATTAATCCTGCATTTTAGTTAATTTGAGTTTGACATATTGGTAAGCCGTAATTGTATGAAATATATATTTTTAAAATTAATAATATATAATACAACCCTTTAAATTATGACTTTTTCTTTATAGTGAAGGAAAATTGATCTTGTGGTCTATATCCTATTTCAAGCTAATATAATAACTTAAGTATTTGATTCTAGAGCAATGATAGGACTAATATTGTAGTATAGTTTTAGAGTTTATAATTAGATAATAGAATTATCAAAAAATAAATTCAATTTTGAATTAGTCAGTCCTGCCTTTGCTTTCAGTTTTTGACCTATGAAAATTAAAGGCACATACTTTAAATTTTAGAAAGAACATGGGCTTGGTTGGTTTGGGACAGCTGGTTGTTTTTGACAATAGGGGATATTATTAATATAATTTTAAATTCTTATATAATAATGTTAAAATGTAAATACATCTAAATTAATTAAAATAAATTATTTTATAACTTAGGACTAAATAAGTAGTCTGGCCAACCCCACCCCACCCCCCCACGCCCTCCCCAAAGCCTTTCGCCAACCATGGCCATGCAGTTGGCTAGATCTGGTAGATCTAGAATTGCCGGTCAAATCTGGCCAAGGCTAGGCAGCGTAAGGATAGGTGCATATATATTATTTATAAATTTTAAAGATTTACAATATGATCGTGTATATATAAGCAAAAATAAGTTAGCGTTGGTAAATGGCAAACTATTATATTTTAGTTCTCAAAAAATAAAATTATTATAAAAAAATCCTTAAAAAAGTTAAATGTCTTATGATGCAGACCTTGAAGGGCATTTTCAATACTCAACCAATTTTTTTTAACAATGCATCATCAAAACCCTAAATGCGATTAGCGATAGTATTATATTGTTAAAAGTTAAGTGGTTATATGTGACTTGTAAAACAATGATGATTTTTTCATAATTAAGCAAATTTTAGGGGTAGTTTTTGTAATTTATCCTATTATTTTTCAAACAAGATCATCTTGGCTCACTTAAAACAATAGATCTTGGGCTTGGCTTTCTTGGGCGAATTGTCCAACACCATGAGTGCTGCTTTAAAATATATTTTTTTCAATTTTTTTTTTAAACTAGAACAGAGATGGTTCGAATTGTAACATAGTATTTGACACTACTATAATATATCAATGGGCTCACTTCCAAAAGTCCAATGGAGTCGAAATAATGGCCAATAGCCTATGAAGGCCCAAGTTATTTCTGTCAAGTAATGATCCAATTAACAATTGAGGTAGCCCGCTTAATACTATCTAGGAATAGGTTAAGTTAAGCACTCCATTAGCTTGGAATCAATGTCCAAGTCATTTTCAATAGACCCATCCGGCAGTTGGGGATCAGAAACTACCCAGCTGAAAGATAAGTAATAAGGTTAAAGTTGGTCTTAGAACATTGACTAGACCGAGTGTTGAAGATAGGACGGAGGCGAGCCAAAGTAATATAACTGAGCTCAACTCCCAAAAGTAGCACTATTGAGTTGAGCACAACTGTCTCCACAACATTAGAGAAATAACAGCGTGTCTGCATGATATGTGGACACAACTATTACTGAGATAGTCAAACCGGATAAAGATATAGTTTGAAATCTTGGATCTTTTGAGATAGCTGGGTCCACTTTGTCCATCTATAAATACCCTGCTGAGAACTTATAAAGGGGTTTAGATCAAACTTATAAAGGGGTTTAGATCAAAGTAATGCATGAGTGTTTTCACCAGCAATCAAAGCAACAAAAGTTTATCTGTTCCATTTGTGCGTGTGGTGTCATTGTACGTGTGAATTATTAAATTATTGGGGGTAAATCTTTTCACACATCAATTGGCAGCGTTTAAGGAAAATTAGTCTTAGTGAAACAAGTCTCTTGATCCCCATTGCGAGATAAGATGTGAGGCTAAGTGACATTGTGAGGAAACAAAGAATGACAAGGACCTACTCCAACCACATCTCAAGCACTGAAATCAACCCCACCTATGGTGATAGCTGCTCCCAAGGCTGCCTTAATGCCCATCATAACCATTAATGAGACTGGCCCTCATGTCCCCACATCGGTGGTAGGATAGATAATGGTGGAACATCCCCACAGTGATCCCTTTGGAGTTCTTACTCGAGGTGGTCCCAATTTTTGTACTCACTACCCATGCCCACACTATCGGTGCTGGTGTTCGTGGCAAATTCCCCACTAGCATTGTGCAACCCTCCTCTCAAATCTACACTGCTTCAATGTTCTCACTCTTGCACCAGTACGGAGCCTGCTGTCAGTTTCTAGATTGGTGGCATAAGGAACAGTTGCGACTAATCCACCAATAGCTCCGAACCTAGCTCTGGCAGCTTGATAGGTGATCATGGGGCTTGTGGTACTTGCGCACTTGCAGCTACAAAGACCAGCTTCTGTCCAAGACGCTCCACATGAGCTTGATCCTAAGGAGCAACATAAACTGGCTGCCGATGCAAAAGCCATAGCTGAAAGTCACTTAATGATTCAACTCCAGAATGATAAACAATGGTTAGGGTCATAGGCCGACTTAAATACTAAAATGGAGGATATGAGAAGAGAAGTACAAGAAATGATAAGAATAGTAGAAGAAGCTGAAATGGAGGTGATATGATCCCTTTTCGGAGAGGCAGTCTTAGTCGACCCCTCCCTTGACAACTATAAGTCGTTCTCTATGCCTACATGTTCAGGAGGATCTGACTCAGCTAATCATCTATGCGAATTTGAAAATCTAGCTCTTTTGTATCAATTCTCATATGAGATGAAGTGTAGAGTGTTTCTTATCTTACTAGGAGGAGTAGCTCAGCAATGGTTGAAGCTTTTGCCCCCCAATTCTATCCGCGCCATCGAAAACTTTTCAAGAAAATTCCTATGCCAATTCACTAGCAACAAGCAACACCAAAGAAGTATGCAAAGTCCGCTAGCCTTCAGACAAGGTGAGAATGAGATGCTTAGGGAGTTTGTGAAGCATTTTATCTAACTACTTTAGAAGCGTCATCTGCTACACCTGAAGTATTATATAGTGCTTTCACGCAAGGCTTGCACCCAAGATCTTTCATTAGGCCCTTAATTAGGAAGCCAATGGAGAGTTATGATGACCTACTGAGAAAGGGTGAAAAATACATATACGAGGAAGAGGCTTACAATGTGCAGGTGAAAGACTTGAGGGAAAAAGATGCCAAAAAAAGGAAAGAGGCCGGCTCGGCTAAAAGGAGTACGCAAGAGGAAAAGGTCTAGAGTGATCTATTTTTACGTGTTTGGTCGAGCTCAACCTCAGCCTACGCCAGCAAGAAAGATGGCCCAGTAAGCACACAACATTTGACCTCGTGCTAAGGCTTAAAATCAGGTACCAAAAAAGTCGCTCTCGACCCCAACCCGATTGAGTCCACTTTTTGGCTGGAATACAGTAGATATTTAACGTAGGTAGCTCAATCAGCCATTCAACTCCATTGTAGCATAGTAGAGTTCCACACGCCTGCCAAATCCAAGATTGGTGGTTGAGAGACAAATAACAGTCATAAATATGCTATAGGGCTAATGTCAGTCACACCCCGCCGCATTAAATGTTGTCCCTAGAATAGCTCTTCCGCATCGAATGTTTTTGGCTTGCCATGCATCATCTTATGCAGCCTTTACCACTGTTTTGAAAATCGGACTGGACCGGTCGGTTCGACCGGTCCGA
>JACGDI010005515.1:1203381-1240931 GCA_014898725.1 Jacaranda copaia
TGAACCGGTTGAACCGGTCGAACTAGTAACCAGTAATGTTACCGGTTCAGTGTCCGGTCCGGTTTTTAAAATATTGGCCTTTACAAAAGCTTAAGCATTGTTTAAGTGGCCAATTGTAAGTTGGTCGAGTCGCTTAAAAGACCTATCTTATCTTAATGAAAAGGATGGACACTTTACTTCTATAAATATTTGGTCTGAAGGCCATAAGTATGCGCACCAAACTCTCTCTTGTCCTCTCATTCCACTTACACTTTTCTTTAATTTTATATTGATTTAAACATGAAAGGATTTTAGTTGAGGGACACCTCCACAAACTAAACATGTTTCTTCTTATCTTGTAGATTGACCCAGCTTAGATCAAACTTCGAACTAATTACTTTATCATTTAGTGCCATCTGTGAAAAGACTAAGACTTACAATATAAAAATGGCTTACACTAAGTGCGCTTAGTCTGAGAGGCACATTGAGAAAGAAACACCTAACCTAGAACAAGCTCCACTTCCAACCCCACCACCACCTCAGTTTCAAGATCTTTTGTGGTCAAGCACTCAATCCAACAAGTTGTCACAATCTTTTTGGAAAAATTTAACAAGATCATCGGTTGACAAATTGAGAGAGTCCTTCAGCAACAAAGGGTATAGTAGCCTTTAACCAACCCTTTCATGGTTCTATTAGTTGATCTTCCTAGTTTTTGGATTCAGTTACAGTGAAGTGGAAATTTAACAAGAGAAGCTTAAATACCCAAACCTCAAGTCTTTGGCATAAGAAATTCTATAGTTATCTTTTCAATTACAGGCTCATTATTTTGAATTGTACTATCGGCTCCTCTAAACAAGCTTAAGAATGTAAACATGTTATTGTAATTTGACTTTGTCCATCTTGAATTTTATTTATTTAGAAAATGAAATTGACAGTAAAACCACGATGTCTCCTGATAGCAATCTGTATCTTTACTAAAGCTTAGACTCATGTTGTATTATCAATATAAGGTATATATTTTAGTAGGTTTAAATTACAATATTATATATAAAAATGTAAATATTTTTTAATCATATACGAAATTGATTGCTTGAAATTTTTTATCAGTCTTCTCTTTGAAATGTTAAACAATAAGATCGTCAAGTACAACGAATTATAACTCTCATTCGAAGCAGAATAGAATTGGATTGACCAAAAGAAATATTTTTGTCATTTTCAAGAATGTAGAGCAAACATATATAGGAATTTGGCCACTGCTCAAACAAATTGAGTCATTCTTATTATTCCACGCATATAGTGAAATAAACTAAAAAAATTTCATGATTATGCAAGTGCCCATTTGTTTTCTTTATATTTATTTATTTATTTATTTTTCATTTTTATTCCTGTTCAGTGGAAGGGGGAGATTTCTGCCCTTGTACAAACGAAGCCCTAGGTCCATGACCTTTTCATTATCCAAGGGTAAATACTTTTGTCGTTTTAGTGATTCTCTAATGAGAAATTGTACTTGGAATTCCGAAGTATAAGTTGAGTTTTAAATTGAATTTAATCTTCAAAAAAAGTCAACTTTAGTTTCATCCATTACAATTTTAATCTCTCGATTTGCTCTAAAAATTAATATTATTCAATGTTTAGGTATGCCAGTAAGTGTATGCATATAGAACAACAATAAAAAATTGTGTGAGGTTTCTTCAAATTTAAAATAACTCAAATTTGTTATTGCCACCATATTTAAATTTCTTCAAATGAATTATTCAAGTGTAGCAAACTAAGAGCTATGAGGTTTATTATCTAACTAACCGCAGAACTCCCTAAATAAATTAAATTCAGTGCATGTATTATCAATCTCAATTTAAATCAGATTCATGCAAGGAAACCGAATGATGAGCTTGATGCGAGAGATTAAAAAGCATTATGAAAGCAAAATAAAATAATATTGGAAAGCGAATAATGCTCTTCTAAATCAAGGTGCCTAAAGTGTAGAAAAATTTAATAGCAAACTTTTTGTTGATTTTTATTAGATATTAATTAAGCTGTATTGTTTCCATGCACAAATGGTATACTACTTTGAATAATATAAATAATCAACTCCTTCTAATGTGTGTCTCTTGAATAATGATAGGGCTTTTCTCTTTGATCTTCCAAAATCTTTTGTAAATCTTTCTTTTTATGGGCCTAACATCCTTAAATCATGTTTACATCTTCACGGGTTTTTGAGATGGATCAATCCTATAGATCTTATGCTCTGACCCTTTTATAAATATTGGTCTTGGGTCTTGATATTGCATAGAAATTGATTAGTGTCCTTTTTGGATGTTTGTGGAATTCAAAGAGTTCTTTGCTCCATAATGCATCTAAGTGAGAGAGAACTCTTGAACTTTTGTAAATGAATTTTTCTCTCCTTTTTTCTTTTGGTGTTGGTATTTATAGTGATTAAATGCTTAGTGAGCTTTAGCTCACTTGGGTCTAGATGTTCATCTTGGTAGACTAATTAGTTAATTGAGCTCATTAGTCTTTTACTTTACTTAATATTTATTTAATTGGGCCTTTTAGTCAATTTTATCTTTTTACCCCTAGGAACTTAATTTGTCATATCAAGTCTCCTTTCTTTTGGCTTGGCATTGAGATGTGTGATGATCTATAATAGTTTTTGACTAAATTAAAATAGAAAGAAATACATCCTCTCTTAGCGAGTAGTTCCAAAAAATACTTACTTGTTTTTATGATAGGTTCTATATTTTCTATATAAATAATAATTTTTTTCCTTTTCTTATTATCATATTCAATGTTAAATGAAACCAAGAAGAAAAAATTGGCAAAAAAATATGCCATAAGTAATGCAACTATGAATCTCATGAATAATTTGATCCTTGCACAAGATGAACCTTGGCACATGCTTAATACATGCAAGTCAAATAGAAAGTGGTGTTTTTGATTCATGTGTGAGTAATGCATAAAAACTGATCCTTGGGAGGGGAACAATAGCTAAAAACAATTGCTAATACCCTATAGGCTAAAGTGTTAAAAGATGAATCTGTTTGGGGAAGATCTTACATCTAATTAGATTAAAAGTCAAATTTGATATAAACTTAGTATTCACTTCATGGTGAGGGGTCTAGGATATCCCTTTTCCCTTTTGGGAATCTAAATCTAGCAATAGAAGTCCTACAAAGATGACCACTCCAAGTAGTGTCTTTTTGCATGCTTGCCTATAGCAGTTGATAGATTTAGCACATTAGGCGAGGCACTCTTTCCATTTGCCTACTTTCTTTTTCTAATATTCACTAATTCTCATTACTTCAATATCTCTTGTTGTCTTCCTTTCCTTATGAAACTTGCATTTTTCAACTAAGAAAAAGAAAATCCTAACTCCCAATTCTTCTCTATTCTTCTAACATTGTGGCTATTTTAAAAGGAGGTTGGTGAGGCCTATGTCATTAAGCTGCTCACAAGGAGGAGCTCTTTTGATTACCTAAGTAGAGAAACCCAAAGCAAAATACTTTTATGTTGTTGCGATGAAAGATTTAGCATTAGTTTTCATAACTGTTCATGGTCAACTAAATCATCCCTTAACAAAGAAAAAATATAAAAGAGCCAGTATGTGGAAAGGGCTAGCTTAGAAGTTTGGCACTGAGTAGGTATCCTTAAGGTTATCCAATTTAGTCGTTTCATGTATAAGATTGACCTGGGTCGTCTCCAAGTGGCCTAGTATTTCTAGAACACCTTGAATAACAGCTTCCTCTTTATTGTCAATCCCATGACTTTGATGCTACAAAGCATTCAAGCCATCATTGGCTTTTCTTTAGTTGGGAATATTTTGATAGGTAGATGACTACAATAGTCAAGGTTAAGGACTTCAATCATCTATCTACTAGAGGTAGTCCATTATTGTGTATGCCCTAATTATTAGCTATTTTGCTAAAAATACTAGTTCTATCAATATGGAAGATTATGTTTATTTTCTGTGTTTATGGTTTTCTGCATATGCTTGTTATGAGTGCTCGCTTATAAACTATAGATTTTTTTCAAGTTGCCTTCACATTGAGCTAGGTTGAGAGGGTCATTTTAGCCACTACTATTTTAGCTTTTATTTGTAAACGTATAAGAAAATATTAAAGAGAAGTGGCTACAATCATATTTCCCAACACATGTTTTAACAAATTAAAGATATGAATTGAGAAGGTGAATTATATTTTTTTCCCCATATAATATGGTTTGGTTTGCTATGGTGAACATATAGCTCGCATTTGCCCATTTTACCAGTTACAAGAAGTGAGCCTCCTCAATTTTCTAAGTTCATGCTCAAATGATATCATTTTTAGGGGTAATGAGAATGTATTTAATGAGAATAGATAGAGGTGAGTTTTCTTTTGATTGCAAGGGACCTGGTATATGGCTTTTATTTAGCTAACATGGTAACTAACAGACTGATTCCATATTATCTCATATTGTGACTACGTAATTTGGTTTGTTTTAGTGTTCATGCTGATCTTTTACACTGAGCCATTCGAAAAAGGCCTACATGAAGACTTTCTATGGCCTCTATGGAAAACTTCAAACCACTACTAATGATTTTAACTTTTGTACATTATTGCTACCATAGATTACAATGTGGATATTATAGGCTGGTGGAATACATAACTCGATAGAACTCAAGGTGATTATTAACTGAAGTAGTGGCTTTCTTTAGCTTTTGAAATACCTTGATGGACATTGTGACCGATTTGTTTCCTAAAGAACTTCAATTTACTATTCATTGGTGTTCAAGAAATGGTGCAGATTGCTTTAGATCCTTCTATAAAGTTATGTGCAGCCCTAACAAAATAGATTACCATTGACACTATAATTACAGTTAGAGAAGCTTCAAAGAGAGAGAAAGAAGAAAGGGCCTAAGTGTTAGTAATATCCTGGTTAAAACAATGAAATCATAAAGGCATAGATAAACAAAAAATTTGTCATGAATTGGCTTCACAAGATTGAAACATTTAATGTAAAAATATCCACAAGACCAACAAGGATTAGGATGAATTTGGAATGGGTCAAAGTGAGTAGAAAGCTAGTATACCTTAAGCTTCCTTTCATAGAAAATGTAGACCAAGTTGCTTTCCAAAGCAACCATTAATCTATTTAAGTATTCATCTCCAAATGGGTTTTTCTTCTTCTTATCCTTGCAAGCTCCACTAGAAGATCACATTTTGATAATTCACATGTGCATTCTATGTTATCTATAGAATCAAGAAATTGTTAATACTCTTAGAGGTTAGTTCTCTCATGTTTATAAAGAAGGTAACTTTGTGTTTTATTTTCTTGCTATTGAAGCTTATGTATCCCAAAACATAATGTATTTAAGAGTGAGCTAAATTGAAAAATCATTTGATTGCTATACGTGGATAGTGTTGGATATCCTTATTTTAGGTTTTACTAATTGTTATTTTCTTAGTGATTAGTTATAAAGTGCTTCTATTAAATTGCATCAAATTTGTTTTGATGGTTATTATTGCTATATGGCCTGACAATTGGGAATTTTTATTGGTGCTTTAAATGTTCATGAGTTCATTAGGTATTAATTATTTTGTCTCTGTAGACAACAATTAATGAGGCATTGATTAAAAAGGAGCTATGCAGGATTGAGAAAACTACAAATGTAGGACCATAACTATGATCATTTTGCATTTTAGGATTAAAATTTGAAATAGTATTAAAGTAGGACAAAAACTCATTAAACTTAAAAAAAATATATAGTGGTCATTAGGAAATACAGTTAGTGTCAGTGACCACTGGCGTGGCAATAACATGGAAAACTTCTAATGAACTTAATCCTAGTGATCTTGGGCCCTTTTCCATGTTGTTTGCCACATTATTTAATAGTGCCACATAAGACAATGGAAAGAACAATATGATTAAAAAATAAAGCCTCAAAAATTAGAATCCAATTGCCTAATATCACTCTTCCTCTCTTCCATCTCCCAAAATATGTTGAAAAATCCAGTAAAAAACAATCACATCAAAGAACACATGCATTAGTGGGTACTTAAAAGTGAGCAAAATTGGTCTTAAAGCATGCTCAATGACATGCTAGACTCCCACTCCAATTATATTGTAAGTACTTTCCTTTGCATTGTTTTTATTTTTTATTTTTAATTGATTTACACATTTTTATATAATCATTTGGCCTAAATAATGTGTTTAGTTGTTTAATATACCATGTTTTGTTAGTTGTGGGGTTATATGTCGAATCCCTAGTTTTGTCTGGGACAAATTGTCTTGTTTTTGTTGACATTTCTACAAAAATAATTCCCATTTGAATTTTTAAGTCATTTCTATTATGAAAGTGGTATTTTCTACTATGTTATGTGTCCCTATATTTTTTGAGTACAAGAAAGGCCTACTGCGTTTGTGGCTTATGCATTTGTGTTTAAGGTTAATGCATTTGCATACTTTTTTGCATTTACATTATATATTTGCAAAATTTTAACCCAATAGATCCTCGTTCACATAGCCTTGACATTGCAATGTATTATGGTGGAAAATTTGCAAATTTCCTGAAGGATGACTACTTGGGATGGTAGGTTGTGAAGTTTGATTACATAGATAGCAAGCATATGTCTAAGTTAGACCTAGAGGAGTTTGCTAGACTTGTAGATTAGTGATGAAATTGCATACATTTATATATGATAAATAGAAAGGATTGATTCATGATGTTGAAACTGTCTTCCTTGGTTTAACACATAAATATTGTGTGAGATATATGCATAATAATATGAAACAGGTTGGCTTTAAGGGTTTGTCATTCAATAATACTTTGCAGGGGGCAGCAAGGGTAACCATAGCTGAGGAGTTTAAAAGAATAATATAGAAATTGAGAGATATTGATGCAAGTGTTGTAGATTGGTTCAGTGACAAAGGACGTGAAGACTAGTAATGCACTAGGATCTAATATCAAAACTTTAAAATATCAAAGTAACTAGTGCCTACAAGCAAATCAAGGATCTAATCATGCCTGTAATTCAGATTTAGATAGAGGAATATCTTGATGAACAAATCCAAGGAGTATCAAGTGAACATTTCACTAGTTTCATAATCTGCCTGCTAGTAGCATAACAAGAATATTGCAATGATCGCCCTATCAAATCGCCTCCAAAAATTCTAAAAAAACATATGGAGCTAGAAAAAACCTTGGAGAACTTTTGGTTATTATTTTAGATCAATTGGCCATTTGAAACACCATGGAGAAAATTGCAAAATCAAACCTTAAGTAGGTAGATCTCTAGAAAATGAACAAGTCACAAACCTTGCCTCCATTATAAAGATCCACACACCAATTAGATCTTCCTAAATCTCTAGTCTATGAGCTAGAGTAAGAACAAATATTAGGTAATGGTGGAGGCCAAATTTTGGGTAGGAAGATGAAGAAAGAAGCTTAGCCTTCAACACATAAAATGCTAGCTTGCAAATATTTTGGAGGAAAATAAAGAATCTAATTCTTCACACCAATCAGCATTGATTTGGCTTGCCAGCTCTCCATATCTATATATAGATGTGGAATAGTGTGATGCCAAAGTGGCATCACACATTCCAAGGGAGGGTGCCAATGGGGGTGCTTAGGTGATAAAATTTGAATCCAAATTTCATTTGAATTTCGCTTGTATCTTATTACATTTGAAATCTCATTTCAAGTTAATTAAGATGCCATCTCAAATCTCATTTGAATCTTTCCTCCAAAATTCATTCTTCCTAATTAATCAAATTAAACTCTTTAATTTAATTAATTTTTGTTGGCTTAACTCTTTAAGTCAAATTAACTTAGCTCATTAAACTAAATTTGTTAACTTAACTCTTTAAGTTAACTTGACCAATTGATGGTCATGTTGGTACCAAATAATTAAATCTTTAATTATTAGTCTAATTTAACACTTAAATTAGTTTATTAATTTAACACTTTCTAACAATTGGCTTAACACTTTAAGTTATTAATTATCAATCAAATCAAAATTGACCCTGAAAATTGGCCGCAAAAATTGGTCCGCTAGGAGACAACATTTTCTAACACCTTAGAAACTTTTCTTTATTAATTAGGAAGCTAATTGAATTTTTTGTGTGATCCAATAGGTTCTACCATTCATTGGACATGGGTTCACAACTTCTTGTGACTTTTAAATATTTTATATTTATTCTAGTTTAAAACTTCTTTTAAACTAGTCGACTTAATTTAATTAATCTCATTAATTGAAGAGTACTTAACCTCCATCGTCAATGTCCCACCTCAAGCCCACAGAGCCCAACTAATTAGCGGAAATGAATATTCTAGAGAACCATTATTACTTTACGCATGCCATGCAAATATGGTCCTTTCATCTCTTATCTCCCGAAAAAGGCCTAATGCAATATATTTGTTAGCTCCTTAATAGCCTCAATGCTATGTCTCTATTCTTAATATTTGATCCCTGTTGTTTGACCTCACCTTTACAAAGCTCTTTTTTCAATTTTTCACACCACCTTGTGTATGGATTTTTGAAAATCGATCATCATAAAACACATAGGAGATGTGCTTGCCCTTCACAATAGCGAGGAGTCAAATTTCATCTTGGATCTCTCAAACCTCTACACCAAGTAGCTCATACCCAATCTCAACCCATAAGACCCACTAAATGGTCAAGGAAGAGTCAAAGTATAAAGAGTGTACACAAGGTTACCATGGATCCTCAGGTCAAAGGACTAATAATGTACATTAGTATAGGCAAAAGAACTAGCAACTACAGACTTGCCACTATGGCTATCTAGTGGATTCCCTAATGGGTTTTCAATTCTTTATTCTCTAACAAACACCAACTAACATGCACCCATATCTAATACAATTGCTCATAGAACAGAGCAATCTCCAACCCTTAGATTTATGCATCGTTAATGCAAGTCTTTCCAAATCTTAGATGCTTCATCTCATGAGATCCTATAACTTATAAGATTTAAGATCATGATTATGTAAGACTTATTCCATGGTTACCAAGCTAAGCCCCATAGTCACAGGTGATCTGAAGACTTTATCCAAATACAAGTGAAGTATAATAAAGCATAAGATGAAGATGGCCATATAAAAATATCTTTCAATCAAGATTGCTTTACTAGGAAATAGTTTATACAAGGCTAATTTCATTGGCTTGCAAGGAACTATTCCTACAATCTCCCACTTGCCCTAAAGCCAATGCCCCATGGCCTTAAAACCCATCTTCTGGAGATGTCCTTCAAGACCTTTTGCAATAGGGGTTTTGTCAGTAGATTTGCTATGTTCTCTTTTTAGGTAACTCTCTCCACTCGAATGTCACCTCTATCAATGATCTCTCGAATCAAATGATATCACCTCAATTTGTGCTTGAATTACTGTTGAGATCTTAGCTCTTTAGCTTGCACTACCGCTCTATTATTGTCATAGAAAACAACTACTAGCTTAGCAATGCTAGGCACTACATTTAACTTTTAAATGAAGTTTTTCATCCAAGCACTTTCCTTTACAGCTTCTAAAGCTGCAATATATTTTGCCTTTGTTGTTGAGTTAGCCATGGTGTCTTACTTGGAACTTTTCTAGCTTACTATGCCACCATAAAGACAAAATATAATTCTAGGAGTGGATTTGAGGTCATCTACATTAGATTGGAAACTAGAATTCAAAAACCCTTCAAGTTTTAATTCTCCATTGCCATATACCAAAAATAAGTCCTTAGTTCTTTTCAAGTACTTTAGGATTGTTTTTATGCCTATCCAATAACTTTCACTGGGGTTAGATTGGAACCTACTTGTAATATTTAGTGAGTATGCCACATTCGGTCTTGTAAATTAAACCACATATATTATGCTCCCTATTATCAAGGCATAGGGTATATGGGACATCCTTTGCTTCTCTTCCTTAGTCTTAGGGGTCATATACTTGGAGAGACAAATGTTGTGTCCCATGGGAAGAAATCCTCTCTTGGATTCTTCTATACTAAACATCTTTAGTATTTTATCAAAGTACGGGGATTGGGAGAGCCCCAGCATTCTCCTCGATCTATCTCTATAGAAACATATTTCTAATCCATAGGATGCTTCTCCCAAATCCTTCATGCAGAATTGTGTAGATAACCATACTTTAATACACTCTAACATTCCTACCTCATTCCCAATGAGAATAATGTCATCGACATAAAGCATAATAAATTGTATTGAACTCCTGTTAGCCTTCTTGTACATATATGGTTCATACATATTTTTGACAAAGCTAAATGATTTGACCATTTTTTTAAAATGTGTTTTCCAACATTGAAATTCTTGTTTGAGTCTATAAATGAACCTCTGGAGTTTGCAAACCTTTTGCTTACTTCCTTTGGATATAAAACTTTGTGGTTGCTCTCTATAAATTTCTTCTTCAATGTCACCATTGAGGAAAGTAGTTTATACATCCATTTGCCATATTTTATAGTCATAATATACAACTATGGCAAGCAAGATTTGAATGGACTTATGCATAGCGACTAGTGAAAAGGTTTTTTCAAAATCAGTACCATGTCTTTAAGTGTAACCTTTTGCAACTAATCGCACTCTAAAAGTCACCACTTCTTCATCTACCCAAAGCTATCGCTTATAAATCTACTTGCCAACAATAACTATTCCTTTTAGTGGATCTACCAAAATTCATACTTTATTTGAGTATATGGAGTCCATTTTAGATCTCATGACAACAAGCCCCGAATCCCCAAATTTATGTTCGACATAGTTTCCTCATTGGTCTTTGGATCATTATCTAATTGTCCCATCTCATGAAGAAATTCAAACGTTTTGGGTTACTTCTTGACCTGATCCAACCTTCTCACAGGTTGTGTAGTAGGCTTTTGCAATTCCATTGTTTCCACTACTTGTGGGATTTCTTGATCATCTCGAACTTCATTAACTTCAATGACATGCCTTTTCTATTCAATAGAAATTCCTTTTTCAAAAAGTGGGCATTCCTCAAAACAAACACCTTTTATTCCAAGGGATCATAGAAGTAATAACCCATAAACTCTCTTGGGTATCCCACAAACTTGCACAAGATAGATCTACTATCCAACTTATCTCCTACTGTCCATCTCACATAGGCGGGAGATCCTTAAACCTTTAGATAATGGTTAAAGGGTGCTTTTGCCATGCCATATCTTATATGGTGTTTTTTGCATTGACTTTGAGTAGTTCACAAATATCCATATAGATCAATTTTGAAAGACTTGTAGATCGCTTCATTTGTCCTTCAAAGGGAGCCTTGGTCATTTTTCCTTTCAAATAAGATTCACAACTGGGAAGGTCCTCAATGCCACTAACTATTTGTGCTTCGAAAGCTTTCAACTCGCTCATCCTATTTTCAGAGATATAGCAAAGTCTAGCATGCCACAAAATGGCATCTTCTTGGATATCTAGCTTCTTTTTATTTATTTGAGCATGCATTAGAGGAGTGGAAAAATCAAGCATGTATAATACATTAACTAATGTACCTTGTGCAACTAAGGAACCATCCCTTAATGCTTTCAACCTCCCATTTGATATTGAAAAATCAAATCCTTCATTATTTAAAATGGGAATTGAAATAATGTTCTTAAAAAGATTGGGGACATAGTAAATTGGATAAAAAATAATACAAGAATTCCCTAAGTTTAGTATCGTAACGCCGTAGACTTTAGCCGCAACTCTTGCTCTATTTTCAAGGTGTAGGATCAGATCCCCTTCTTGTAAACTTTTTCTTCTTTCCATCCTCTGTAATGCATTACAAAGATAAGAACCACATACGGTATCAAATATCTATGAGGATAAATTAGTCATCAAATGCACCTTAAAGAAATACATACCTTTCTTAACAGTAGCTAGGTATGCTTTGCAGTTTCTTGTCCAATAACCCATTTCACCATAATGAAAACAATTTGCATCTATTTTAGACTTCTTCTTAACTCTCCCAGAACTCTTCTCGGGTTGTTTCCCTTTCAAGAAAGAACTCTTCTTTGGACGAACAAGGGTGGCAATGAATGAAGGATCTAATCCACGTAAATGTCATTGTCCATGAACACGTTAAGTTGTCCAAGCTTTTCAATGAGTCCAATCATCTTTAGCCCATGCTCTTGGACACTTGTCCCTTCGCTCATCTTTGTCCTAAAGAGATCCTTAAACAAAGCAAACTTTTCGTGTCTTGTTTGAACACCATACAACTCTTGTAGGTGTGTGTAAATCTCACAATCATGTTTCATGTGTCTTTTGGAACTCATTAGTTATGGATGCCAACATGACATATCCAACTTGTAGATCATCATCCACAAATTTTGTGAACACTTCATGAACCTCATCAGTTGCATTATCACCCAAAGGGTCTAGTGGACTTTGATCAAGAACATATGTCCTCTTATCAGAGTCAAACATTATCTTAAGGTTTCTCAACCAATCTTGGAAGTTAGGCCAGATGAGTTTAGTGGTTTCCAAAATGCTTTTGAGTGGATTTTTAGCCATTTGTTTGTTGAAGATTTCACAAATCTACAAGAGGAAGAAAAAAATAGAATAAGTATGTGATTGAATTTGATATTGAAAACATGTTCATAGTCTTTCAAGAATGTTTTTCTCCAACTATTTTATCAAATTCTTCACCCCCAAGAAGAATTTGGGAAATTAAATTTCTTAGTAAGAATCAAGACCCCAATGACTTGCCAATGGGCCCTCATGGCTGAGTGCGATCAACGAGCAATCAAAGGATAAGCAAATTTTGCTAATTGCACCTCATGCAACTCTTGATATATTTTGCCTCACTTTTTATATAGACCCATATGACCGTATGCCATCTATACTACTAAGTGTTAAGTTAAACCCACCAATCAAACCTTATCACAGGACAGCTTCATGACATCCCCTATAATCAAGTGCTAATGTTTGAGGGTTCCCAAGTCAAAGGTGCATCTTATGCTAAGTGTTTGCTCACAGCTTTTCTCCTAAATATGACCCCTATGATCGAGTTCCATCACACAAAATTGGTAGCATTATCATGGTATATACTATTAATGGAAGACTTAGATTAGTTACAACTCTTTTAATTTATATCCATTTTGACTTAATATTTGAAATTATTTAGACATTCAAAGTGGAGGTTTTTTGCTTGCAAAGATCTCATCATTTTTATCTTGTTATTTAGGTTCTCTATATCCTAATCATGCATCTCATACATCAATACGATATGAAAGGCATAAATAAGTGCATAGCCTAGCATGCTACTAGGTTGGGATGACCATGAGCCCAACTAAGTAATACACTTAGAGCCATAGATCATCATTTCGGTTGATTTTAAATAGGTTGAATTAAACAAAACTATTACATGAGTATATACCATACATTCATGGGTCTTCAAATGGCCTCCATGCCTCCATTGGACTCCTTGCTCTATGTAACATTTACATGAAATGAAAATCCTCACTCTTAATAGTTCTACTCTCATAACTTTTGTAAGATAGAACAAGAGGCATGCAAGCCCCATTTAGCCCATTTCAACAACTTTGAAATAAATAAAATCAATTTTAAAGACTCAAGATCATCCCCATTCATTTATCATTCATTCAACAATTAAATGAACAATAAATAAATCTAGAATCAACAATTAATTCCAATAATTAAATGCTTATCTCATAAATAAATAATTGAACCAAGCATAACATTTATGCCATAAATTGGAGATCAACTTTAACCAAATTTCAAAAGCATTCAAATATGTCAAATATAATTTTGAGACATAACACAACAGTTGTGCACCTACTATATGTAGTGCCAAAACATATTGAGCATTAAAGGAGTTGAGAAAACTACTCAAAGCTCACCAAATGCCCCTAATACTAGATTGCCTCGCAGCCCTTGGCTCATAGTTGGATAGCCTATGCGCACGGTATGCACATGCTGCCCGGCTAGCACCTAGGCGTTCTTGATAGCTTTGCCTTTTGGGGTTTAAGGCTTGCCAAGTGTGTTCTTCACTCAACCTTCATGCACCAACAATTTTAGCACATGTTCTCAATATTATAGCACATATTTTAGATTGATTTCCAGATTTAAAACACTTTTTAAAATTGAAAATACAAGTGCTCAAACATGTTTTCAAAAATTAGAAAAAGTAAGAATCGAATTCTTCATATAATCTCCAACATAATTCCAATCGTATTGGATTCAAAAATGACCAAAACTCTTTCAGCCATTAATTAACATGTTATATCAACATATAACATCAATTAATTCCAAATCAATATTCAACATTAATCACTATGAACTAAAACATAATAACTACATGAATTAACACTTAAATCACATAATAGCATGCTTTTAATCCATCAGTCAAGGAGCCACACACAAATCAACCAAATTCTCCAATCCATCAATTGAATCAAGAATATGGTGATCTATGTTAATCCATCACATGAATCAATCAACCAAATAAAATTCAAATCCAAGAATGATTTAGGCTCTAATACCACTTGAAGGCTAGTATAGCACTAGGATCTACTATTAAAACTTCAAAACATCAAAGTAACTTATCTCTATTGGAGAATCAAGGATCTAATCATACCTATAATTTAGAATTATATAAAGGATTACCTAGATGAGAAGATCCAAGGAGTATCAAGTGACCACTTCACTGGTTCCAGAATTTGACTGCTAGTTGCACAACAAGAAGATTGCAATGATCTCTCTATCAAATTGCCTCCAAAAATTTTGAACAAATATCTGGAGCTATAAAACACCTTGGAGAACTTTCAATTAAAATTTCATATCAATTGTCCATCTATAACTCCATGGAGAAAATTGCAAAATTGGACTTCAACTAGGTGGATCTCCAAAAAATGAGCAAGTCACACGCCTTACCTCTATTGTAAAGATCCACACACCAATGAGATCTTCCTAAATATCTAGTCTATGAGCTGGACTAAGACCAGATATTAGCTAATGGTGGATGCCGAATTTGGGGTAGAAAGATGTAGAAAGAAGCTTAGCCTTCAACACATAAAATGCTAGCTAGCAAATGTTTTGGAGGGAAATGAAAAATCTATTTCTTCACACCAATTAGCATTGATATGGCCAGATAGCTCTCCATATCTATATATAGATATGGAAGTGTGTGATGCCAAGGTGGCATCACACATTCCATGGGAGGGAGGGAGGTATTAGGGATGCTTAGGTAGTAAAATTTGAATCCAAATTTCATTTGAATTTCACTTGCATCTTAATTACATTTGAAATCTCATTTCAAGTTAATTAAGAAGCCATCTCAAATATCATTTGAGTCTTCCCCCCAAAATTCATTCTTCCTAATTAATCAAATTAAACTCTTTAATTTAATTAATTATCCTTTGACTTAACTCTTTAAGTCAAATTAGCTTAACTCCTTAAGCTAAATTCATTAACTTTACTCTTTATGCTAACTTGACCAATTGATGGGTCGTGTTGGCACCAAATATTCAACTTCTTAATTATTGGTCTAATTTAACTATTCAATTAGTTGATTAATTTAACACTTAAATCAATCAAGCCAAAATTGACCCTAAAACTTGGCCCCAAAAATCAGTCCACTAGGAGACATCATTTTCTAACGCCTTAGAAAATTCTCTCCCTTATTTAGGAAGTTAAATGGTTTTTTCTATGACCTAATAGGTTCTACCATTCACTGGACATGAGTTCACAACATTTTGTGACTTTTGAATATTTTTATATTTATTCTAGTTTAAAACTCCTTTTAAACTAGTTGACTTAATTTAATTACTCTCATTAATTGAAGAGTGCCCAATCTTCATGGTTCCATGTCCAACCTCAAGCCCATGAAGCCCAACTAATTGGTTGAAATGAATGTTTAGGAGAATCATCATTGCTCTACATATGCCATGAAAATATGGTCCTTTCATCTCCTATATCCTAAAAGAGGCCTATGGCAAGATATTTGTTGACTTCCTAATAGTCTCGATGCTATGTCTCTATTCTTAATGTTCAATCCTTGTTGTGCGACCTTATCTTTGGAAAACTTCTTTTCCAAATTTTCACACTACCTTGCACAAGAATTTCTAGGAATTGATCATCATAGAATATATAAGAGATATACTCGCCCTTCACAACAGCGAGAAGTCAGATTCCATCTTAAATCTCACAAACCTCCATGCCCAGTAGCTTATACCCAATCTCAACCTGCAAGACCCATTGGATGGTTAAGGAAGAGTCAAAGCATGAGTACCTGATACAAGATTACCATGGATCCTTAGATTAAAGGACTAATAATATGTACTAGCTTAAACAGAAGAACTAGCCACTACCAACTTGCCACTACGACTATCTAGTGGACTCTTTGGTGGGTCTTCAATGCTTTATTTTTTAACAATCATCCATTAACCAACACTCATATCTTATAAAATTTTTCATGGAATGGAGCAATCTCCAACCCTTGGATTTATGCATCATTTGTGCAAATCTATCTAAATCTTAAATGCCCCATCTCATAAGATCCTGTAAGTTGGAAGATTTAAGATTACAACCGTGTGAGACTTATTCCATAGTCACCAAACCAAGCCCTATATTCATAGGTGATCCAAGGGCTTCATCCAAATGCAAATGAAGTATAATAAAGTATAAGATGAAGATGGTCATATAAAATTATCATTCAATCAAGATTGCTTTACTAGGAAATAGTTTATACCAACTCAATCTGATTAGCTTGCAAGGAACTATTCCAACACGACGAAGCCAATGAAGTAGATCTCACTTCAGCAGAGCAACAAAATATCATATGCTATTGAACTACTTGTGTAAAAATAGTTACATTTTTGAAGTAAGAGAAACTAATTCTTTGTTACCATTTTTTATTTCCAAAGCATTATGTACTAGATCAGTCATGACAAATTAGAGCTAGATAAATTATGCTTTATATGTTCACAAACAAACAAAAAACTCTAAACATTAAAAACCATGTGAATAATAGACTATTCAAACTACTTATACAATTCTCGTTGACATAACAGTAGATATGTAGTTTCCCACTCATTATAGATCACGCAAAACTCTGAGATAAAGTGAAAAAATTTAGAACAATATTTACCTTAATTAGAAATTTTGAACCAAACAAAATTAGTTTGAAGTAGTATATTGTTATAGAAAAATTGAGCATTTCCTATTGAATTGAAAATTGCATATATTCCTAGCATAATAAAATTTTAAGTAATGGAACATATAACAGCGAAAAAAAATCCTTCAATGAATAAACATAAATGCAACATTTGAATTCCCTGACAGACAAAAGTAATTGATTAATGCTTGTAGAAACAAAACTTAGTGCAATACAAGCAATAACATGGCAAAAATCAAACCTTAAGTTTGTTATAAAAAACTGTTGGGCATACTTATGCACTGCAGCATAATGAAGATAGGGAAATTATACAGAAAGGCAAAAAACTTAAAAGTCAATAAAAACATAATTGGAGTGATATAAAGTAATCTTTATGCAAAAGCTTATTACATAAATAAGCAGCAAATATATGACAACAAATAGAGAATCCATTTGAGCAATAAATAAAAAGCCTACTTGTAATGCAATAAAAGAGACTTGCAAGCTAAGGTTATTGCTCCAACAATCTCCTTAAGGTTTTATTTGGCCCTCACAAGGTGCTAACAAATTTTGGCAAACAACCTTTTAAGGCACAACTACGTTTGTCTGGTTTAAGGCAACATTTTAATAGAATGGAACAATGAACTAAACTTGACTTGAAACTTCTTTATGAATTGTGAATTATATGTGAAGTCTAATGCTTTTTCAAATAGATAGTATGCTTGTATGCATTTGTTTGTGATTAACTCAGTTCAAGGTACTTCTATATATAGGTTGTGACATCACTCAATAAAAAGTTGCAACTGCTAATGAACTAGATATAACTCTTGATTCAACATGTACAATTGATGTCAAATCAACTAAGAGGCACAAACTAGACACAAAAGTACCAATCAGAAGGAAATGCAACTCTTAAAATATTAGAAAAGGTTATGTTTAGTTGAAATAAATTTTAATAATTATTTTGATTAAATTCAGAGACATATCTATGTTTGATCGAGTAAGAGGCACAAAACATAACATAAAACATACTAATTAGTAGGAAACACAACTCTTAAATATATTAAGAAGGGTTATATTTAACTTAAATTAATTTAAATAATTATTTTAATTGGATCAAGTTCAAAAATGGTTAATCCTAACCATACCTATACCCTATACCTTACACTAGATCAGCTTAGATGGGCACCGTATGTTTGTGGGCTTTAGATCAACCCACATGTTATAGGTCTTCCCCCTGCCACATGCCTGGTTACCTTGTTACCTCCAATGTGTCCTAACCCTTTCTCCAAATCCAACGTTTATAAGCTACCTTATTTAACTTCCTACTTCCTATGTGGATTGGTCATATTTTTCTTTCTTATTTCCTTTGTTTTCCTCCTCTTAGCTCGTTAACTTTAGTTTCAATTTTATCATTGATCAGTTAATGAATTTCTGAAGGCAAGCAATCTATGAACATCTTCACAATCATAGCTTCATACTGATATAAAGTTGAGCATATTTTCTTAAGTGAAACTCACTTAATTACTAAACTAAAATTGGTTCCTCAAATAGGTTTCTTAACACAAAATCCTAAAAAAATGTTTGTGTATGTACTATATATGGTGCAAGACATGTCAATTAAATTGTATTGACAAATAAACCTATAGGTATGCACACTAATGTATATGTACATGTGTGCCCCCCTAATTATGTTAAAAAATCAAAATTGACAATATAAATAAAGAATATTGGAAGAAACTATTAGACAATGTAATAAAGAGTTATGAAAATTATACATTGATATAGTGTTATAAAAATTAATATAAAAGTAACATGTATACTAGTGTGTGTGTATAAATTATTTATCAAAATTAGGTATAAAGTTAACAAAAATGAATTAACATAGTTTTTTTTTTTTGAATATTAATAATGAAATAACTGTTGATAGAATATCATCTATCAAAATATATAAATATGCTAAAAATGGATAAAATTAATTTATTTACATTTTTTTGACACAAAAAAATATATTTAAAAAAAATGATCTAATAGTATTTTGATTTATATGTATGTTAGATTAATATATATTCGACCATTACTCTCAGCACATGAATTCGGTGGAGAAAAAGCATGCTGATACAAAAGTAAGATAGGATTTTGATTGAAGTATATTGAGTTACCTTCTAAAACATTTCTTACAAATGAAAAATATTTTATGCATATCATTTAGATAATAAGTTTTATCTTTCAGATTATGTTATTTCTAGATAAATATTATATTTTAAATTTATTATCTTTTAAGGAGTTAGGTATTATTTTACATTATCTCTTAGAAAAAAATTAGGTGTTTTATGAACAAGCATAAATTTATTTATTCTTATCAATTAGAGAATTAAAGTTATTTAGGTTCTTATTTATAGGCAAACTTATGTAGCTTGTGACACAACTTGGGCAATAAAAATTGTAACACCCCTAAAATTCATTATTTTTGAAAAATAAGGATTTAGAAACCAAGATATTGATTGGTCGGATTTTAGGGCTCGAAAAATTAATAAAAAGGACTTAATTGCAAGGAAATTGAAAGTTTTAGGGTCAAACTGCAGTTCAAAGAAACTTGATTGAACAACTCTTAAAAGTTTTGTGGGTCAAAGTGGGAGATATTGGTTGGTTGGATTTTAAGGATCAAAAAATTAATAAAAGGACTTAATTGCATGGAAATTGATAGTTTTAGGGTCAAACTTCAATTCAAAGAAACTTGATTGAATAGCTCTTAAAAGTTTTGTGAGTCAAAGTGGGATTCTTTTGGTCAACTAGGTGAAACTAAGGCACTCACTGAGTTCAAAGGTCAAATTAAAGAGGCTCAAAAACTTTGAGGACTTAATTAGAAGCTAGACAAAAGTTCTGGGGGTTTATTTGTAATTCCAAAAAATAAGTTTATATATAGCAATTTCCACCCATTTCTTGTTCATTTCATCCTGCATGCACCATTCTCCCTCCCATTTGGCTGCCGCTAATGATCGATGAAACCCTATAAACTACCTACCATTTCCTTTCTCTTAGCACAATGAACTCATTGGTACCACTCTCACGCAAAACCCACCAACAAGGCAGCTGAAATTCACATTGAAAAGCTCAGTTGTGGTGGCAGTTGGTGGGCCCAATAGAGCAATGGAAAAAGTGGAGTTTTAGGCAGTAGAGATGGTTGTTCTCACCTTAAAAAACAACCATATAGCATTCAATTAGGTTTTGGTCTAATACCGGCAATGAAATTTAGAGAAAATTGCGCGGCGGCAAATGGTGGTACTGGAAGATTTTGGCTAGAATTGGGCTTCAATTCAGTAGTGTTTTATGAAAATTGAGTTGGGGGTTTCTTAGTTAAGTTGAAAAACGTCTTTTGGTGGTGGTATCAATATTTTTTGAAGACGTAGCGCAGCAACGGCAATGAGACAGAATCTTTTCCTCATCATGATGATCATAATGGTGTGCTTGGTTTGTGATTCTGGGGTCCTAATAAGTAAATATTGGGTAACGGCTAGAATTAGAATTAAACTGTATTGCATATGTATGTATAGGTATTCCAAGTCTTGCGATGCATTGTACCAACAAATGAATACATGATACAATAGGAAAAATTGAGGCATGTATGTATTATAGACTTAGTGGACCAAAATATGTATTATTTTATGATAATTTTGGAAATAATTAAGTTAATTTAAAGAGAAAACCTAAAGTTTGTGAATTTGAGACATAAGTGGCAATAATGGGGTTAATTAAGATGATAGGGAACCAAGATTTAGGTCATTCATATACCATTATATGTTTAGTGAACTTGAAATTGTATTATCATATGATAATTATGGGTTAATTGAGCTTATTATGGGATTAAAACCTTAATTTAGAGGATTTGAGACCTAAGGATAAAATTAGGATTATTAAGGAATATTGGACCACTGTTATGGATTTAGTATATTGTGGCAAAATCAACTAGATGATTAAGGACTTGATACTATTATTTTATCAAGACTAGTGTGGTTAGCACGTTTAGTGGTGTTTATGTCAAACAAACACTAAAACTATCGTATTAGTTGAATAGCTAGTGATTTTAGTCTATTAGTAGTATAATTATAATTATTAGGATTGAATGTGGATTTTAATAGTAAATATACTCTTCTGGTTTGGTGATGAAGAAATGAGTCCTACGGCCAATAGACTTTGGATGGTGATTGTATTTTTTTGAGACTACGGAGGTAAGGGTCTACCAATCTAACACTACTTATACCTATCTGTTCTTGTAGAAAAACCTTGTGAGGGTTAAATTTGATTGTACTATACTTAATCTTGGTTATAGAAATCTATAATTACTTGAGTTCTTGTTTGTTATATGTTACTTGATGCGTATAACCCTAGGAGGGTTACTTCATGATTGTGCTCTATTATAAGTTCGTTCTTGTCTATTTTGGCGTCTAGAACGTCTTGCTATTATTTACTACTGTATTTTTTCTCGATCTGTACCTATTATTGTCTTGTCACTTTCTATTATTTTGTATTATTATCAAATGATTTGCTAACACATTGCTTGTTCGTATATCATTATATAGCTATGTTGGCTTATTCAAAACTATTACCCATTATTGTCTTGCCTTGTCAGCGAATTGTTAATTAGTATTTGATATATGACTAGAGACTTGTTGGGCCGAGTGCTAATCCAAGCAGATTGCTTGGATACTTGAGACATGACAAGCAGCTTGCTTGTGTGTCAGCGATACACTAAGTAGTCTGCTTAGGCATGTGTAATGTGCTATACAATTTGTAGAGGCACCTATTGTATACCAAGCAGTCATGCTGTGGTAAAAGTACTTGATTGAGTAAAATAAGGAGAATTAGATATGTATGTCATGTTTTGATCTATTGAACTACATATGTACTTAGGTTTACTTGAATTAGATTGTTTTTCGATTGCTTGTATTATGCTCATGGAGCAATAAGAATGGTATAGTTTCCTGATCTAGATTGGGGTTGTCCTCCAGGCCGAATGAACTGTCTATGTATTCTCTCAAACTAATTTGGTTCAAATGGACCATTCTTCCTAAACTGATTTGGTTGAGATGATCTCGAGCTGCTCGAGCCAATGGTGACAATCCCCAAGCTAGTACTTATTGAAAATCTTGAATTTTATAATGCTGATTTACTGGACTTGTTATTGCTTATTTCTTAACACGTTTCTATACTAAATATTAATTGACAATCTATTGGGTTGACCCTTTCTCAATAGATCCTTACTATTTTTTATTAAAATTATCTCTCACTAAATTCTTTGAACTTACCTTCTGTATTACTTATGCTTTCCCAAACAAGGATTAGGTAAAGGACTTCAACTCCAGGTTGGATTGACGAATACATTTTGTAGCAGCGTAGATGTTTACCTTTACTTATAAGTTCACCTAAATATTAAGCTTTAACTTAGAGATATTGAGAGATGTTAGGTTGAATTATGATTTGTGATATGTATATTACAAATAATAGACTTGTATATAGTACTTTTGTTGAGATTTACTTAAGTTGAAGTTCATTATTACCTTTGACAAGTTTTTGAAAAAATTTCTAATAGGCCTATTAACTGTGTTGTAGGTTCAATCTAAGCTTGAATTGGATTGACATCTCAACTTGGGGGTATCCCGAGCAGGGTGTTACAAAAATTCTTTGATTTTTTCTCCATAAGGAACATTCTTGCATAGTTTTAAAGCTTGTTATAAACAAACCTTCTTTTATTCTAGTGATCATGCAATAGCTTGTCTTTTTCCCTTTTTCTTTTCTCTCAAATTTTACCCACTGCATTAGCTTGGTACAAGCAGGTTTATCCATTTTTGATGGCTAATATAGGAGTATCTAGTGATTCGCAAAAACCAAACAGTTGGGGGAGACCATACTTTCCCAGCTCTCCTAGAAAAGATTTGTCCATTGAGAGAAATTCTTAATCATAGATTGAAGGAGATGAATTTGCATACAAATGCTGTCAACATAAATAGGAGACCAATGTGAAGGCATGAACTTGAGAAATTTGCTCAAGCATTATGACTGGTTAGATTTGATCCTATTCATCAATGTTATCAACATGCTACTATGGAAGATTCAAAAGAAGAAGGTGATGATGATGATGAAGATGTCAAGATGCTCAATATAGGTCGAGGAAATTAATAAGATCAGTCTATCCAATACCTTGTTAGAGATGAAGATTTTTGCCTAAAGATAGATCTCTTATATTTTAATGGCAATTTAAATATTAAAAAATTTATGCATTAACGTACATAAATAGATATATTCTTTGACTATTTAGAGGTTTCTAAGAAGCATAGAGTCACATTAATAGCCTATACGCTAATGAGAACTGCCTTTACTTGATTGGAATGTCTACAATATGCGAGGAGGTGTGTAGGTAAGAGACAAGTCCAAATAAAGTACTAGATGAAGTGGTTATTGAAAGCTTAATTTTTACCTTTAGAATATGAGCAGTACCTATTTTTGTAATATCAAAAATATTATTAAGGAGATAGATTGGTGCATGAATACACATAGAATTTTGTAGTTTGCTAAGCAAAACAACCTAATAGAGTCAGACAGTCAACAAATGGTAAGATGCCTCAATGATTTGAAGCTTAGGTTTCAAGATAAGATTGGCATGTAAATGTTAACAAATGTCTCTAAAGCACAAAACATGGTGCTAAAAGTTGAGATGATGACATAAAACAAGAAAATAAAATGTTTAGGAGGAATCAACTTCACTCAGCACCAAGAAGCATAGAGCAAAACACATCAACTTACAACTCACAAAGACAAATTGAGAAAACAACTCATGATAAAGCAGTAGGTAAAAAGTTGATGACCGAGACTTAGATGTAGACATATAAAAATTAATAGGCCAAGCTAATTCTTGAAAAGTGCTACCATTGTAATCAACCTAGCACCGCTTTAGTAATTATCTAAGAAGAAAAGATGTCAATAATGTAGAGCATGATAATTTTGAAAAAGAACTTGAATGCGGAGATGAGGTAATACACAAACATGAAGGTAATGAAAATGGAGACGATTTAAAGGTTGGCTAAATTTTTTTGGTTCGATAAATGATGTTGGAACCAAAGAATGGAGATACGGCCAAGTGCTACCAGTTTTTTCAAATAAGATGCACCATTAAAGGTAACAATGACCTGATTGTTGGTACTGGCAGTCAAGAGAATATTATTGGAAAAACTATTGTTGAAAAGTTGCAAATGTCGATGGACAAACATGCAAATCCATGCAACATTGGGTGGATGAAGATCATTGGAAACATCTAAGTGATAAAATGCATGAAAGTTTCTTTCTTAGATGTGAAGTATAAAGATGACGGTTGTTGCAATGTGGTAGATAAGGATGCTTATTCTTACTATTTGGTAGACCTCGGTAGTTTGATAAGAATGCACATCATTCAGATAGAAAAATATAAATAAATTGGAGACAGATGGAGTAAAGATGAATTTGTTGCTATTGATAAGACATCTGAAGCTAAAACATCTAAAGTGGAAGTTGCCTTTCCTAACACTGACTCACTCAGGGAAGGAGTTCAAGACCACCTATATAGAGACTTAACTAATTTGTTGCCTAGTAATAAAGATAGTCTTTTCTACTATAAAGGATTCACCAGAGACCAACTCCCTAGAGATATACCTTTGTTAATTAAAGAGTTTAAGGGATATTATACATGAGGAGTTGCTTGAGGAATTGCTATCGATGCAAGATATTCAGTAGCAATTATTCAAGCAAAGGTCAAGTAAACATTTGAAGAACCTAACATCAAAGTATAAAATAATTGCAAGTAAGCATCCACATTTCCAAAATTTTGAAGATGAAAATGAGTTATGGTTCTCTTGAGAAAGAATAGATACCATGTTGGTACTTACAACAAGTTGCAACCAAATAATTATGCTCCATATCCCATTTAAAAAAAAATTAATGACAATAGGCTTATTGAGTGGAGTTACAAGAGAACATAAAAACTTCCAAAAAAATATTTTGTGGCTAACATATATTCTTATTGTCCATCTAATGATCCTTTGTAGGAAAATATTGATAACTCGAGGATGAGTTATATTTATAAGAGGGAGAGAATTGATCATATGGGGTAAGATAGGATTTTTATCGAACTATATTCTAAGTTACATTTTGAGTTATCTTCTGGAAGATTTGCTATATATGAAAAATATTTTATCCTTATCATTAATTAGATAATAGGCTTTATCATTTAGATTTTTTCTTTCTAGATGAACATTAGATTTCAAAATTTTGTTATCTTTTCAGGAGTTAGATATTAATTTATATTATTATTTAGAGAGAGTTAGGTATTATATAGATAAGCATAAATTTGATATATTCTTATCAGTTAGAGAATTAGGGTTTTTCATATGCCTATAAATAGGCATGCTTCTGTAGCTCATGACACAACTTAAGTGATAAAAATTCTCTGATTTTCTATCTATGAAGAAGATTCATACCTAGTTTTAAAGCTTGCTATCAACAAGCTTTCTTTTATTCAAGTTATTCGTACAATAGCCTATTTTTTTTCTTTTTCATCCTAAATTTTACCTACTCCATCACATGCTCATCACTATATGCCCTTGCTTTGACTAGGCCTGTCAATGGGTACAATATTACTTTACCTAGGCCCAAAAAGTAATATCCAAACCCAAACATAGGCCCATACTTGCCCTATACCCAAAATTTATCAATTACCACACACTCAAATTTAACCTATTTATCTAAAATTATCTATACTAAAATTAAAATATATACAAATAATAAATTTTTAATATATAAAAAGTTAAAAATATTTATTAATTTTTCTATAATAGTATATCTTTTTAATTATTTACATATATTTGGTGGAATAAACAAGAATGGAAACAAAATAAATAAATAAATAAAGGAGGAAAAGTAGTAATATAGTTAGAAAAAATAATAGAAAGAAAAAATATAATATGTGTAGAGGAGAGAGAAAAAAAATAATTAATTTTTTCCTTTGATATTTTAGTATATAAAAAATTAATATAAAGATTAACTAAATTTAATTTGATGATTAAATTAAATGTATACATTAAATTCGATTTAGGAAATATTTTTTTTATGCACGCTAAATGATTTTTAATATATATTTAAAAAATTAGCTTACACATTAAAAACATAAGTCCAATAGATTAGACTTAATAGGTTCTGGGTTAAATAGAGTAGGATAAAATTAGGGCCTTATTATTTTAAATATTTTAGAATAGAATAAATTTAAAATATTTTTATTTAAATTGAGTATGAATTTTAGTAATGATGAGGTTAAAAGCTGTTTTTAGTAAATTAGGTTGTGTTTAGGCTAATTTGACCAGAGAGGTTAAATATTCCAATAGTAATATCTTCTTGGATTGAGATCTACAATCAATAGCAAACGTTAGACTAGTCGAGGTGCCCCTAGCTAAGGCACTCTGATGCTCAAACTAGTACTATTCGAGTGATATAATCGAGCAGAAGAGTAAGAGCGTATAGTGTATTTAGCATATCTAGAGGGTGGTTGATAATGGAGTATTTATAGCTTTCTCCAGATAGATAATATGTCTAAGATGCCCCTATCAAATGTAGAGGGCTCTTGTCCTTACCTGGGAGTTATTGGTCATTTTTCATCCGATTCTATTTTGGGTGGTATTATCTCCCAATTTTTAGGGTGAATAGTATTTTAAGGGTGCACCTCTTGATAAAGTTGGTGGTAAAAGCAGTATTGTGGTGGCACGCGCCATTAATACAGAGGCATGTTGACTATCGGAGCATTAAATGCAGCAAGAATATGACTCGGCGCTAGAGTGAGCACTCTAGTCATTGGTGATTGACCAAACAAAATGGTCAACTAGGGACATGGCTAAATAGACTAGACAGCTTGAAGCCTCCCATTGTGTAGGGTCAAGAACTATTCATTCGACTAGGCAATTGTGGTTGAGTGACCTGGCCCAATGGGGTCTAAAGGCATAGTTGAGCTTTAGATGCTAAGTGAACTTGGAAATCCTCTCTGAAGTCGATAGCTTTTTAGATTGGACTTTTTGGGCTATCTCATATCATGAGTCCCTACCACTTGTGATCTTGATCGAGCTTGTTGATGGGAAGAAATAGGGAGTAACCAACTAAATAACGATTATACGCCTTTGACTAGGGTTTTTGAATTGTCGACTAGGGTTTTTCAATTCTCAATCATGACTTTTGAATAGTCGACCAGGATTTGGTGTAGTTAATTCATCTGTTACATTGAGGTATACGAAGCGGCAAGAGATGGCTGTGTAATTATTACTTTCACTTATGTTCCTACTTTTGAATACCTATAAATAGGTAGGGTAGCAACATTCATTTTACACTTTTACTAAATCCAGTCTAGTCGATTCTTGCATTCAAAACCTTTAACCCTTTCTGCATTTTAGAGCTTTCTAGCAAAAAATTGTAAGTTCTTCTTTGAGTTTTTATTTTTCTTCATTTTCTTTTTAAAGAAAGCGAGTTCATCAGATAGTGAGGACACAAGGTCCTAGAGTGCACATTTCCATGGGGAGGTTGGGGTGAGAGCGCATCTGAGAGTACATCCGAGAGCTCATTGAGCTATAGCTTGACCTCTAGCAGTTTGAGTGTTGAAAGGGCTATTTCTAGTGGCGAGGCTGGCCTAAGTGAAGTGCCAACATTGCATGGTCGATTATTTATCCCTACCAATTATAGTTAGATAGTTTCCAAAATCACCTTTACTGACTTAGTTTGAATTAGAGAAATGTACCATATTCTAGAGAAGTACGAACTCTTAGTGCTTAGGCCATGGGGTGGGATGCATTGGCCTCTAAGGTGGTGTATAACGGTGTTCAAGAAAGGGTTTAGATGTGGCCTTAGGTTTCCTCTAGCACCTATGATAATCGACCTCTTTGAGGGCTTCGAAGTTTGCATAACACAACTCCTGCTAAACTACTTCGCCACTATATATAATTTGCTACAGTGATGTATTTGTTTGGCCAGCCAATTTCTTTTGCTAATTGTTCTAATTTGTTCCACTTGCCTATATCCTGAAAGTCAGGTAGCACCAAAGAGTTTGGGTTTTATTACCTGACGGCATGCCCATGTCAAAAATTCTTAGTAATCCCCTCCTCATCATATAGCTAAGAGTTGAAAAAATATTATCTGTATGTTCGAAGGCTTAGTGAGTTTAATATTCTAAGAGGGTAGTGAAGAGGGCACATCAAGATATTAGGGAACCAGACATTGAGTTGGCCCAACACTTTTGTTTGGGATCTCAATGAGTTTAGCCAAATTGAGGCCTCAATTTTGATCGAGGAAAGACGTCTGGTGTTAGCTGATTTGTCACCAGTTGAGCTGAACTTGCCTGTAGGCGACCAACTAGATAGAAACCCTTATCGACTATAATAACTGTACATTTTTATATCTTTCTATTCAATTCTAATTACTTTATATTTTATCCTTTATTAGTAGATCGAGAAGAGATCATAACCTGTGGTTGAAAAGAGGCATTGGCTAGGGCCTAAAGAAATGATGAGTGTTATTGGGGGCTGCTCGATGAGAGATAGCTTCTATGATTGAGGAAGCACCTTCGACTAATGCTCCAGCCATATCGCAGATTGAGAAAGTGCCCTAGCCCACTCGATCAGTAGAGGATATTCAAGATAGCCTCACAGATCAAGGCAAAAGATAGATGGCCAAGCAGGAAGGTTCTACACCCAAAAGGATTGCAGGTGATAAAGGTAAACAGAAAGCAACCACCAGCTATGACCTATTCAGCAAACACAGCAATGGGGTCTTATTTAAGATACCTAAGCTAACATCACACTGGCTAGAAACTAACCCCACCATGGATATGAAGAATTCAAGCTTGATCATTTCATTAAGGACGATGGGTACTGGTGTACTCAAATTCATGGTGGCTGGGCTCTTTGCTGCTGATCAGTGAAAGTTCATAGGCCTGAGCCAACTTAGTGCGCTTAGGGATCTAGCCTACTATTGCAATATGGTAAGTGTGAGGTTGATTATTTTCTCATTGAATTCTATCTTCTACTAATTACATTATTTAATAATAATCTATGTTTTAGGTGAGCCAGCTCGAGTACCATTTCTACCACAAGTCGAAGTTGGCTTTAGCTGACAGCAAAAAATCATAGAAAGGAGGAGAGTTGGACACTTTGAAGGTTTAGCTCGAATCCTCCCAACTACAGGTAGACCAGCTAACCAAGGAGGTGGTTGACCTCCGAGAAAGCTCAATATAAAAGACCAATAGCTAGTCAAAGCTATGAAAGAGAAAAGATAAATGGATTTTGTGCTAAAGAAAGCTCACCTAGACATGCAAGTGAGCTAATTTTTTGGTTGATTAGCTGGTCGTGTTGTTGCGCTTGAGGAGGCATGAGTAGTGTTCTCTCAATAGCTCCCTTTAATATGGAGAAAGGTAGCAGAGCAATTTATGCGCAGCTCAACTTTCTAGGATGCGAGCGTGGTTCTCTTGATCGATGATGCCTGTAGCGTATTTGAGAAGACAGTGAAGTAACTCAAACACCTAGGCTATGCTTTCCAAGTTGATGATAATGAAAAAATAAGCCCGATTCTACAAGAGAAGCTGCAGTCTTACCCTAAGTCTAAAGAGACTACAATTGATAAAGATAGGGAAAGGAATACTGCAATAAATGCTCCCATCGAGCCCATGACCAAAGTCCAACAAAAGCAAGCTGAGGTCAAGAGTAAGTTAGCTGATCTAGTGAGGGAATTTACCTTTGTTGAGGACTTTGCTTTCTAACTCAGAGATGGGCAGGTGGACATTGCCCAGTACGTCTTGTGCTCAACTAACTTTATGAGCGATGTTGCTGGGCCCTTGCAGCCAGTACAAGCAGTTTTATCCCTTGCATCAGCAATGCCTGAGCCTGACCAAGACGTGTAGGATGGTGCCTAGGTAGGTCAATCAGAGGGTGCTGGGTTGTGCCATAGTTGAAATTCCTACTTACTCTCTCTCTTTATTTTTATGAAGGGTAGCCTTCCTTTGTAATAATTTAATGAAATATTACTTTGATTATGCTCAATGTGTATCTAATCAATTTTATAGCGTTCTTGTCGAATGCAGCTATCTCAATGCAATTATGTAGTTGATAGGTTGATAACCATGTTCATTGACAAAAAAAACCAATAGGTTTATCATTGATTTAGGTTACTATTAGGAGATACACATGGTTTCATCCAAGTATGTTCAATGGTCTATTTTTAAAAGTTTCCTCAACTTTATAGTTGAGTTTCATTACTCTTGATCCTATTTGAGGTTTCTTAACTCTGCAGCATTAAGCTAATTTGTTAATCGACTATAAGGTTGATTGCATAATTTTGGCTAAGAAGTTACTTGCTGGGTCGACTACAGAGTTTGGGCTGAAAAGCTTTAAGTTGGTAGCATGTAGCTACTTTTAGGTCAACTATGAGATTGACTTAAAACTTAGTATAACAGCATGAAGCCTCTTTTGTGTTGACTATGGAGCCGACCTAAAACTTGATTTGGTAGCTTGAAGCTTTGCATTATGCAGGGAAAATACAACTATAACAATACAAGTGAATTATAGGAGTGTTGCTACAACTTTATTTACATCATAGAATACAAAAATGATTATAATGCACTCTTATATATAGTATTTCTTCAAGTTGATGGCATTCCATGGGTAAGGAAGCTCATCCCCATTGATTTTGACAAGTTGATAAGCATTATGCTTTGATACCTTTACAACCGTATAGGGTCCTTCCCATTTCGAGTCAAGTTTTCCAATATTCTTAGATGCTTCCATCTTTTTGAGAACGAGGTCTCCGACCTTAAAATGGCACAACTTGACCCTCTTATTGTAGTTCTTTGCCATTTTTGACCTATAGTGCTGCATGGTGTTGTAAGCCTTTTTCCTTCATTCATCGATAGTCTTAAAGTTGAGCTTTCTTTCTAATGAGTTTTTAAGTAGGTGGAAATGAATCACTCGAGCCGTATGTTGTGTAAGCTCTAAATGGATGATTATCTCAAACCTATAAACTAAGCTATAAAGGCTATGACCTGTGGCTGTGTAGAGGGTTGTCCTATATGCCCACAACACTCCCAAGGGGTTACCTACCTAACCCAAACTAGTATCTTAGATTCGGGCTTTTAGGTGGTTAAGGATTGTCCTATTTATCACCTTCGTTTGGCCGTTTGATTGAGGGTTACCCACTAAAGTAAAATGTTGGGTGATTCCCAAGGCCTTACACCAACTTCGGGTATTTCTACTCTAGAGCTGGGTCCCATTATCTGAAATGAGGATCTTAGGTAGCATCAATTATTTTTGGGACAACTTTGGCCTCGACCCACTTGGTGAAATACTCAATTGCCATAATTATAAACTTTTGCTAATCCATTATCTTTGGCGGTTAACCCAAAATGTCAATCCTCCACTGGTTGAACGATCAAGAAATCTGAACATTGACCATGGGTGCAGCAAGTTGATGTGGTAGATTCGAATAGACTTAGCATGATGAAAATTTTCAAGCAAAATTAATAGCATCTTTTAGTAGGGTTGGCCAAAAGTATCCATACCTGAGGATTTTATAAGCAAAGGATCTTCTCCCTGAAGGGTTCCCACATATGCCTGCGTGGATATCCTGTAAGAACTCATGACCTTGGTCAGGGCCAAACACCTCAGGGGTGGTCTCGAGATCAAACTTTTATAGAGCTGATCATGTTCATCGAGTGCAAATTTGGCAACTTGTCCTCGAAGGCGACAATCCTTATTTTTGTTTTCGGGGATCGTACTATGACTCAAGTAGAGTTTTATTGGATCTTTCCATGAAGAAATTATTTCCTTGATGCTCCTTACCAAATTCTTCTCGAGAGGGCTAATCGACGGTTTGTCTACATCCAAAAAAGTTATCATCCTATCTCTTGTGCCTCTGGTTGAGTTAGAAAATTTGGATAGGGCATCTGTACGTCCATTCTCAGATCAAGGTACCTAACTGAGAGTGAATTTTTTGAATAATTGCTGTAATTTTCTGACCTCTGCCAAGTACTAACTTATTGCCGAATCCTTGGCCTTAAAATTTTGTTCAACCTGTTCTGCTACCAACTAGGAGTCTGTGATCAAAGCTAAGTGGTTGACTTCTTAGTCGAGTGCTATCCTCATTCCAGTGTAGAGGGCCTTGTATTTCACCTCATTATTAGTAACTGCATAGTTGAGTTTGATTGTGGAAGCATACTCCTCTGCTGTTGGGGAACAGAGAGCCACTCTTTCTTTTTTCAAGAGATCGACCTACTTGATGATGAAGTTAGCTAAGACCTATGCTTTGATGGTTGTTCTGGGTTTGAAGGTGATATCAAATTCTCCCAAGTCAATGGCCTATTTTGTTAACCTCCTAGATGTGCCTGGCTTCGAGAGCACTTGCTTTAATGGTTGGTTTATTAATACTATCATGTCATGAGACTAGAAATATGAATGCGGCTTTCAGGCCGCGGTGACTAATGCCAGGGCAAACTTCTTGATCTTCAAGTAGTTATGTTCCAGTCGTTAGAGAAATTTACTACAATAGTAAACTGGTCGATGACTTCTATCTCTAGTCAAGACCAAGATTGAGCTGATCGATGCTTTTGAGACAGCTAATTATATGTGAAGTACTTTTTCAAGTTTAGGTTTTGCGAGCATGAGAGGCGAGGACAAATACTATTTTAATTCAACCAGAGCCCGATCACATTGTTTATTCCACTAGAAACTTAATTTCTTGGTATTTTTGAGAATCTTGAAGAAAGGTAGGCTCTTATCAGCTAATCGAGCAATGAATCTCCCAAGGGCAATAATCCTCCTGACCAGTCGCTATACATCTCTGACTGTTTGAGGTGGAGCAATGTCTAATACAGCCTGAATTTTCTATAGATTGGCCTTAATACCCTATTAATTGACCATATAACCCAAGAATTTACCTCCTCAAACCTCGAATGTGCACTTGTTTGAATTCAACTTCAGACTAAACACTCTCAATATTACAAAAGTATGATTGAGGTCGAGCAAATAGTCTTAGGCCTTTTCTATCTTTACAATCGTGTCATCAACATAAACCTCCATAGACTTGCCTATCTCATTCTTAAACATAAAGTTGACCAGTCTCTGGTTGGTTGGTCAAGCATTTTTGAGTCCAAAGGGCATGATCAAAAAGCAATAAACTCTATTAGGGACTACAAAAGAGGTTTTTTCCTATCCTTAGGAGCCATGAATATCTGATGATACTCTTGGAATGCATCCATCATACTCAACAATTCACAACCAGTCATAGAATCTATTAGTAAATCTATTTAAGATAGAGAGTAAGAATCCTTAGGGCAAACTTTATTCAAGTCGGTGAAATCATTATACATGCACCATTATCCTTCATAATTACAACATTACAAAGCTAAGATGGATATTGAATTTCCACAATATAACCTTTATTTAAGAGTTTCCTAACTTCCTCATCGATGATCTGAGTCTTCTCAACATTGAAGGTTTTCGTCTTTTGCTTGACTAGCTTGTATGAGGGGTCGACATTGAGGCAGTGCATGACACACTAGGGTCGATTCCCTAGATGTTAGATGTCTTTCAAGTAAAGATGTTGATATTTCTCTGTAGAAAATCAACCATGAAACACTCCAAGTGGGGGCCCATATCTATTTTAATCTTGGTAGTTTTGTCGAGGTTCCCAAGCTCCAACTCGACCATCTTGAACTCACCGACAAGCTTCACTTGGGTATCCTCCAACTTTCTCTTCTTGTGCGCTTAGCCCTCATCGAGTTCTACTACATAGGCATCCCCAAAGTCTCCAATTGCAATCGAGTCTTCTGCTTGCTTAACTCGACCAAAATATTGTAACATCACCAAGCTTTCTTGACATTACATAGCAGCTCACCTGTGCTAGCCGAGGTCAGAAATTTGTTCTTCATGTGATAAATTGACACAATGACATGGAAATCATTAAGAGGTGGTTAATTAATTATAGCATTATAAGCAAATGGGGTGTCAACAACCAAATAATTTATCACCAATGTCTTTCTTTGGGGAACCTCCCTAAATAATGTAGATAGATTCATAAAACCTTCTGGAATGATTTTTTACCCCCTAAACATGACCAGAGGGGTACGTACAGGCTCATATTTTAGCTAGCCTAAGTTCATCCTTTTTAGCATCGAGAGGAAGATAATGCTGGCTGTGTTGCCATTATCAACCAAAACCTTTCTAACTTCAAAGTTGGTAATCTCAATAGGGACTACCATAGGTCAATCAATTTTATGGTCGATATTTTTCCCTTTGAGGTGGGCTAGGTCGTTGTCAATGATGGAGATGTGCTCTGCACTTGTGAATAAATGGAACATTATTTCAATCGAGGAGGCTTTGGTCAACTCTAGCCTCCTTGCTGACTTTGAGTCCCCCCCAATAGTACCTCCTGCAATCATATCAATTACTCCTCGAATGGGAGAGCGATCATCTTAGGTAGGTTTCTTTTCTTTATCCTCCCTCCTTAGGCTAACTAACCTTTTTTTATAGGGAATCTGATTAGTCTTGCCCCCTTCAACCTATGCATCACTGGCCACATATTTTCTCAAATGGCCCAACTTGATGAGCCTCTCAATTTCATCCTAGAGATTGAAGTAGTTATTTGTGTCATGCCCCCTTTGTTTATGAAAGTGCCAATACTTTTTTGATTTTTTTATTGCTTTAGTCTCCATCAGCTTTCTCGATTTCTTGAGTAGGTGGTCATGCTAGATTGTAAATAGGACTTCTCTTCTTAGGATGTTTAGTAGAGTATGGTCATGAAGCGCTTTATTGGAGATCAACCTCTCTCCCTCTATTTTTGGTCATCTCTCTCCTTATTTTTCATTTTGTCGACCTCAGGATTTTCAAACTTCAGCCTGTTCATCTCCTCCTGGGTCATGTATCTTTCCGCCAGGTCGACCAACTCCTCCATCTACTGTGGGCACTATCGTACCAAAATATTAGCACATTCGTTTTGCTAAAGCCCTAAAAATAGCACATCAATTAGGAACTCGATCCTAGGGTTATCGATCTTTAGCACCTCATTTTGCTTGACAGTGTGGAGATGAGTGTGAAGGAGTTTACCTTTTATTGAATGGTGAATTGGTGCCGAAACTTATCACAAAATTGGTCATAGGAATATATCGACGAGAGTTCCAACTTAACAAACCAATTAAGCGCTATACACTTAAAGGTGGTCACAAGCATCTTTGTGTGGATATATTCATTATGTCCATGTAGTTGTATCATATGTTTGAACTACATCAGGTGCTCATTGGGATCGATTGAGCCATCATACTATGGGAGTCCAATCGGGACTTTAGCATCAACGATAATGCATTTGTCAAAATCTCTTAACTAAATGGCCAACCTCTCTCTTGGCAAGACCTTTGGGGGACCTCTGTGTTAGGCACCCTTTTAGTGTTTCTCCTTGAGATCTCATTGAGGCATATGTTCAGTTGCTACACTTGGTAGGAAACTTTTTCCCACTCATCCCAATCAACTTGGGTTATATTTCGATCAAGCTGAGGCCTCCCGCATTCAGCCCTATCGTGCTGTCATGGTTGATTAGGTCAAACGTAATAGTCTATAGAATCCGCAATTTCTTTCCTTAGCTTTGGTTGCCCCTTCTATCTATAGGGGTGCCTAGGGTTCACCTCTCATCTGGTTGGTGGTCGCTTGGACTCTTGACGACCACGACTATCCCAAATGGATCTCTCTTCTGAGGGTGACGGTTGTGGAGTTGAACTTCCAGTTGGGATTGGCATGGTTGTGTGCTTGTTCAACACCACAGAAGGCTGAGTAGAGATTTGGGCAGAGGTTTGTTCACTTATAAGTTGCATTAGCTAAGACATGGTTAGCATTACAACTTGCTTCTATAGGGCGCTGGGGCCTGGGGCATGTGTTCCTTATTGAGGTTGAGGGGGAGATGGAGATGCTGTCCTCCTATTATCCTCCCTGTCAGAGATGGCTCTCCTAGTGTTACCATTTTCTTAGTTGCAATCTCAAAGTTTTCCATAGACTGCACCAAAATGATAAGGTTGCAAGCCGTTTTCAGTGAATTGGGTTGTGTTTGGGCTAATTCGATTAGAGAGGTTGAATGTTCCAACAATAATATCTTCTTGGGCTGAGATCTACAATCAATAGCAAACATCAGACTAACCGAGTTGCCCTCGACTAAGGCACTCTAATACTCAAGCTAGTACTGATTGAGTGAAATAATCGAGCAGTAGAGTAAGAACATATAGTGTATATGGCATACTTGAAGGGTGGCTGGTAATAGGGTATTTATAGCCTTCTCCAGGTGAATGGTATGTCCAAGATGCACCTATCAAATGTAGAGAGCTCTTGTCCTTACTTGGGAGTAGTTGGTCATTTTTTTTCTTGTACTATTTTAGGTGGCATCATATCCCACTGTTCAAGGTGAATAGTACTCTAAAGGCACACCTCTTGATAGAGCTGGCGGCAAAGGTGGTATTGGGGTGGCATGCGCTATTAATGCGGAGGCACACTAATTGTCAGAGCATTAAATGCGATAAGAATATGATTTCGCACTATTGTAAACATTCTAATCAACGGTGATTGACCAAACAAGGCAGCCCACTAAGGAAATGGCTGAACAGACTAGGTAGTTTGAAGTTTCCCATCATGTAGGGTTGAGAACTATCTATTCGACCAGGCGATTGTGGTTAAGTGACTTGGCCCAGTTGGATCTGGAGGCGTAGCTAGGCTTTAGATGCTAGGTGGGCCTGAAAACCCTTTCTAGAGTCGATAGCTTATTAGACTGAGCCTGTTGGACTATCCCACATCAAGTAAGATGATGCCTTATTCATTTACTGCCTAACTTTGAGCATTAGACGCATCCTGTTAACAAACACATGATTTCTATTTTTTATTTCGTTATTGTTTACTTCTCGGTGACAATTAGGTTACTTTGTCTAATGCCGGTATTCCTCCATTGAGTTCAATTCAACATATCAGCTTTCAAGCGTTTTTGTAAGCAATTGGAAACTCTATAAGAAGAATTTGGAGACTTCTCATTGAATGAATCATGACGGGTAAAATTATTTTTTTACATTACTTTAATTAATTACACTTACTTTTTGTGTTTTTTAACCCTTTGTTTTTAAATATCATTCCTCAAATCGCCAAGTGACCTATGGAATAGTGATATAAATCTCTCATATAATGTAGGAGGTTAAGAATTTGAATCCTAATAAACTCTGATGTACATATGTATAAATAATATATATATCATCCCTCAAATCATTATTCCTACTACAATTAGTGGCAACAATTTTTTCTAATTTTTATATCGATAAAAAGAAAAATCAAATGTCTTTATTTTTGAAATCAATAATTGCAATTCCCTCTTTCAACTCTTTCAAAATTTTAATACTTTTAGTTTT
>JACGDI010005515.1:1240955-1287766 GCA_014898725.1 Jacaranda copaia
CCCCCCCCCCCCTCATTTTTCAAAAAAGAAATGAAACTTGACCTATTTCTATTTGATTTACGCATTTCAATTTAATATTTTTTTTTTCAAAAACATGATTAGTCATTGTTAATTTATTATTTTTTCAAAAAAAAATTGATACTAAATAATTTTATACAAATATATTTTTAAAAATAATATGTAAAATTGAGATATTAATTAATATTGAAGTAATAAGATTTAGCAACAAGGAGAAACATCGTACTAATAAATACAAATTTGAGACAATAATTCATATTTAAAATGAGCTCTATTCATATTGGTATGATAATAACATAATCGCTAGGTACATTAATTTATAAGTTAACGTAAGTTATTTATAGACTAGTGGATACAATCCCCGAATTCACAACTCCTGATAGTCTATCATGGAATGGGCCGCCATTCATGCCCCGAATTCACAACTCCTGATAGTCTATCATGGAATGGGCCGACGAGTTGGGAATTCGAGCGCATATCATGGAAGATCGATCTAGCTCGTGTCCATCCGTGGACAATATTTAATTATGTCTACTAATTCATAATAAACTACTAATATGTGATCGATGCGATACATTGAAAGTAATTTTAACACTAAAATAATTTATATGATAATATTTATTTTATTTTACATGATTAAAAAAAAAGTTGTGATTATTTTTAACATTTGAAGCAAAAAAAAAAATTATTATTTGCCATACAGAAATGTGAACGTTGAATTGAAGATAATTTATACTTAAAACAGCAGTTGTCGCAGGCAGCTCCTGCATGCAAATATTATTTTTAAGTGTTAGATAATCCTTATGCAAATATAAAAATTATATGGTACTAACAAACCGCAATGCAATTACTGAAACGCCTATTTTACCATCTAAAACATAAGGGTCGATCTAATGCCTATTGTATGAATAAGATCATAATCCACTATTTAATTAATCCAATCTCTAGTGAATAAGAAAAATATATTCAAACTTAACTACTCCTCTTGCAGAAGAAACACAAAGAAAGCATCTAGCTTGAAATTAGTTTGAACATTAATTAATCCAAAGAAACAAACAAACGATATCAAAACTTCAATTAGGATTATCAGAAACAATAATTCTGTGGAGAATTCTTCATAACTCGCATCTGTATCAGTTGAAACCTGAAATTAAGCAGCGTAGAAAGTTTTTGCATTAGTGAAGAAAGTCTCGACTTCAACAATTAACTAACTCATATTGTAGTCAGCAGAAAAGGGCTTACGATCATTTTGAGCCGTAGTTAAGTTGTCATAACTATCCTAACACTCACACTTTTTAGGCTTAAGATAAGATATGACTTTGGGAAATCTGATTAGGATCAGCCAAATTAAAATAGCCAAATGAATATAGAACAATATGCCATTGAGGATTGAGGGGAGCAAAGACAGTGATAAAATTATGCTGCTTATCTGCTTTCTTCAATGTGTAAAGTGCCTGGAATATGACTTTTTCTTTGTGGGAATTTTGGCATTTATAGTTTAATGAGAGTTTAATGACTTTAAACTAGTAATTTCATCTCATTGAGAAGATGTTCGTTGAGTGGTTATATGCATTGCTGAAACGAATATCGAGGCTACATGCATATGTAAATTAAGGATTTAGTATTAGATACGTACGCAGATCAATTTATTGGCATTTTAACCACAAAAATCTTATCAATTTGTTAACTGATTACTAACCAGGGACCATACATATATATATATATATATATATATATGAGGAGGTAAACTTATTTAAGAAAGTTAAGAAATATAGTTTTTATATGAAATTTAAGAAAAACAAAGTTATTATTATTATTTGAAGCAAATGGCGCAGTATCAAACCACCAAACCCTCCCATAAATTAAAAAAAAAATTATTATTATTATTAGGAGCAGCAGCAGCAGCAGTGGTGGTGATGTTTACCTGATCTCTTGAGAGTTGGGATAAATGAATATATGATTGACTTTGACTTCTCTATTTCACAAAATCAAGAAGGCTACTTTTCAATCTCCAACTAAGAAAAACAACTTAATCCACTCAGACAAATGAACATAAAAATTAAGAAAATAAAAGTTCGAGTGAGGTCATAAAATTGTCACCTTCTGCACCTGAACAGCAATACAGTTCGGCTGTTATTGGCTTTAGGATGCACATCGCGCCGTGCAAATAATTTCGGTTATTATATGCAGGAATTAGAAGTTTTTATATGGTGGGTTAGTGGGGTTTTGATAATTACAGTTGTAACCCTATTGAATTAATTTTTTAAGAATAATTTAAAGGACAAATGTGAAAGAATAGTAAATTGGTATTCAAACCATTTTGTCCCTCAAAATGTATTATCTTTTTTAACTTTTCGAATATATGAAAGGACAATTTATGTAAATAATTAACAATAACCATCATATTAGACACAAAAGTGTCATCTTTTTTATGAAGATAAGTTGCAGAATAACAACAAATTTATAAATTATACACAAAATTTTTAAATGATAAAATTTTAAAATAAATGAAAGAATTAACAAATAAAAATAGAGAACAACATTTTACTCAATATATTTTTTAAATTATGTGTATGTTTATACAAATATATTTTGTATGAAATTATATAAAAAAGAAAAGCCATTTACACATTTAAAGTGGCGATTATGCCATGCTATACCAAAATTTACTTTACCAATTATACCTTAATTTTTAATTTAATTTCAAAAGTGATTTTATCACTTAATTTAACATTAAAAATATAAATAATATAGTGAAAAAATAATAACAAAATTTATGGAATATATAGGTAGATATATTAATAATTTTAAACTTTTGATGTAGAAATGACTTGCTAAATATGAGTTCATATTAATGGAAAATTTCTATTGTATGCTATTAACGTAATTATTGTTAAAATTATATTATTGCTAATATGCACTGAAAAAAATTGAGTACTTTATTTATTAATATAATTTAGTATTAATAATATGATAAATTAATATACAGCAAGGACGGCATGCCACAATAATTATTTTTTAAAATATAAAGCTTTTTTGTATGATTTCTTCATAATGTGGAAGTCACAATTACAATTTTCATGACGCTTGAGATATTTAAAATGTCAAGTATTTCTGTTAGAGTAAATATATAATATATTTATACTTTAGATATAAAAACAACTTACGTTAGTTATTATTTGATCGCCAATTTAGTTTGTAATTTGTAATAAACTAAAATATTTCTTAATATTCCATACGACTCTAATAAGTAAATTTATTTATTTTTCTTTGCATATGTAGTTATTTAATTTCTTTTAAAAGTACTAAATAACATGTATTATTTATGTAAATGGTCGTAAAAATAGAAAGTAATTTTCAATATTCAACTCCAAATAAAATATTAATCTTTCATAAATTTCTTTTATAAGTATAAAATTTCCAAACAATTTAATAGATACTTATTTTCAATCTTTTCTTTTTATCTGACACTATCAATCTACGTAAAAACATTCTGTTATGAATTATTAATAGCAAAAATATAAGAATAAATATTCACGATAAAAATATAAAATTATGCAACTAAATATACTAAAAAAGTAAAAATATATATCATTTTCTATTTATTGGTCATTTATAAGCTTTTGAAAAATTTTTAACAATGTCTACCATATATGTGCCCTATAAAAAAAATTACTTCAAATAATCAAAAGTGAGTTCTCTATTGCTATATTGCTAAAAAAACTAAAACGATTTAAGTAATAATATAAAATGCAATTGAGATTTTACAGATGTCATAGTAAGTAATTTTTTATATTTGAAATATATTCATCAATTAAATTATTTGTTATATTCTATATATATAGCTTTATCTGAGAATATTTTACACATCTAATGAATATCTAAAAATAATTAAATTTTGAAAACTTTGGTAAATTAGAAATTTACTTATCAATTAATTCATAATTATTTATTTTTTTAATTTTTATGTTCTAATAAGAAAATGATGATTTGATATTCCACATAACTATATCTCTATCCTTTGTAAGTAACAGAAAGGCTAAAAAATTTTCAGTAAGTCATTAAAAGATAATTATGATTATTAAGTATTTTTTTACTATTGAAGTATATTTAGTAGAAATAATTTAGAATTTACATATATTTAAAATTCTGAATTGCTGAGAAAATAGCTATCTAATAAAGATATAAGCATAATTTTTTTGATCAATGATTACATATTTTTTATTTATTTAATAATTTTCTTATTATAAATAATTGATACTCCAGCTAAAAATAAAGTGATTATATGTATTTACAATATTTATTAAATGTGACAAATTGGTTGTTGTGTTTAAATAAATTAGTTATCAATTACTTTATTTGGATAAATTTTAAATTTTTTTAATAAAAATGTGTAATTAAATTAAAAAGCAAAAACACTAACTCTTTAGATGACAAAAAATAAAGTTTAATATTTTCTGAAGCTCATATCTATTAGAAAATTTTATTACTTCATATATCCATTTAATTCTTAATAGTAAATATTTTCAAAGTAAATATAAATTACTAAAATATAAAGTATATTAATTATGTAAAAGTTACTTATTTTAGCAATAAAATTTGGACTTCTACCTTATATACATAATTTTGTGTAAATGAGTTATTTATTTATTGAAACAGAAATAAAGTTATTCTTTATAGAAAAATATTATAAATAAGCAAAGATTCAAGCAATCTAAACAAACTTATCAAGGCACATGATTATATATAAAAAGTAAAAAAAATTCTTTCTTTTATAAACATATTAAAAATGGTTAAATCAAGTGCCGGTCAATTTAAATGAATCTTTTACGAAGAAATATATAGCATTTATTCATTCATTTGGTAAAAGAATTAGAATAATTTCAACAACTTAATACAATATTGTAATATTTTTTAATATTTCTAAAATTGCATTATGCGAGATAAAGTATATATAATTTCTTTTATTTAGATAAATCAAGAGAATTGTAATTGATAAAGCAGATTTTGATGGAAAGGTTGGGATTTGAGAAACAATAGGATGAATCTGGTTGAACACTTTGAGCAAGGTGGACCAATTTGCAACAGTATTGCAAATGTTAGGCTCACTGAGATGTTCTCAACTAAGACACTCTGATGCTTAAATTAGTATCAAGATGGCTAACTACAAGTAAAAGTTGCAAACTTAAGTCTAGTTTTTTATTTGGGTATTTATAGGTGCCAAGACTAAGGTCGAATTCACTCTTCCAAACTGCCTCTAAATAGTTATCATGTCCTTTATGTTGAGAAAACTGAAATGTGATTTTGAAATACATGTCCTTTTGATGCCAGAAAAAGTTCTCTTACTTCAAATAAGTTATAACTTGGGAAAGCTTAATGTTTTCTAATCACTATAAATTTTCTCATCCTACTCATCGAATCGAGAGTAAGTGCCACACTTGCTAACAAGGGGTGTGCGGTGGGGGCCATCTCTAAAGTCCCGAGATTGACACCTTCTGCTATATTTATTGTGTTCTTTATCATTTTGAATATCTTATTCGATTGGTACTATAAAGTATATGCCAGATAGAGCAAAGTGCCATACTAATTGAAAGAGGATATACAATGGGGGCCATCTCTTGAGTTTGTCGCATAGGCACCTCTAAATTTTAGTACTAGACATCTTTCAACTGTGTTTTGTACCTCAAACGACCAAAATCTTATGTTATCATTCATAAATCATGTGTCAGAAACTAAATGCCACATGCAGTTGTGCGGCGCGGGCTGCCTCTAGAATCCTGCACACATGTCCAGTTAAAATATAAGGAACTAAGTGCTACACGTGTAGGAGCCACCTCTTCAACCTACAGGACAAAGTGCTACACACTAGGAGCCACCTCTTGAACTTGCTAGAGCCATCTCTAGAATCCTAATGTTTGGTTTTGTATTCAAGCTGATATCAGTCAGTAAGCGGAGAAATAAGGATTTCTATGTATTTGAAATTGGAGTGACAAGGTAGAAAAACCACCAACAACGTTTACTTAAAAATATTTACTAAATTGTCATTGGTTAATTTCTCAACTAATGTTACATTTTGAAACTCAAATATTGGTGAAGTCACCTCGTTGGTATTGGATGGTGGTAAGATAGATCATCTAAATATTTTTATTAAAACCTTCTCTCATGACTTCTAGAAATTTTAATATTTCTACCTATTTTCTATATATTATCTAAGAAATTATCCCTATTTGTTATTGTTAAGCTGCCTCACTAAGTCATCCAAACTTATGTTATTTTATTGTTGTTCCCGTTCTTTTCCCTAGACAAGAACAAGTGATGAAGAGAGATTAGTCCAGGAAGTACACAAGGCAATGAGGGTGATAGAAGTGCTAAACGTAATTCATGATATTTTGGTTTCTAGTTATACCTTTGTTAGAGGTTTGTTGTAATAATTAAATACTTTGGATTTTTGAGAATTATATAATCTATTTAACTAAAAGTTTGTGGTATAATTTGGGTAGTGCCCCGGTTGGGAGTAGGCCCTTTCCGATCGGGGCGCTACATCTTTTTAGCTTCTAGCGCAAATATAATTGGTATTGGGGAAGTGTTACTTGCGAAATGGAATGTCAGTATTGGTATCTCATCCCCAAGATTGAGGCACTTGCTATAATAGTTCCTTGGTGCTTGATGTTTGTATAGCCAATCCATCCCAAGGATCAAGTTATATCTTTGTATAGGCTTTTGTATAAGATCATCTAGATACACTCCATCCGTATTCAAAATTGGGGAATCCCGATAAATGATATTTGTCATCAACCCTATTCCTCAGGATGTCTGAACTTCTATATGGTAAGCCATGATTTCAGGTTGCATTTTTAATTTTTAATATATTACTGAAGATATGAAAGAATGTAAAGTACCAAGATCATATAGAGAATTTTCATTAATTCCAAAAATAGAAATCATACCTTCAACCACTTCAGAAGAATTGGGCACATTTTCTCCAGTCAAAGCATATGCACGTGCTCTGACTTTTAGCTTTCCACTAGTTCCTACAACTTGCTTCCCTTTTCTTGTGGGGGTTGGCTTTCCTCGGTTTAGACAATCTTTGAATAAGTGTTCATCACTACACAAACTATATATCTGCCTTATTTTCTCCAGCATCCTGATTCTCATGGCCTAGTTTTCCACAAAATCCACATATCTTGGGTGCTAGATCTATAGCTTCACTAGTCTGATAAACTCGCTGGTTGGTGCTCCCAGTCTATAACTTCAATTGCTTTTTCTCAGGGCTGTTCTGCTTGCCAGGTGGTAACCTCCCCTTTCGCCCATTATCTTTAATCTTTTTGATCTCCTACATATCTAATTCTACCTATAGAGCTTTACTCACTGCACGATTATAGCTCGGAAGATCACACATGAGAAAAGGGCTTATCTAAGTTCTAGTTGTAACCTTTCCATAAACTTGTAAACCTATTGCCCCTTATCTGCCAGTATATGAGGTGTATATTGAATTAGTCAGCTAAATGTGACTTCATACTAACTAACTGATGATACTCCTTGTATCAATTCCATGAATTCTCTTTCCCTAGCATACTTGGTCACCTCTGATACATATTTTTCCATAAAGTCCTGGATGAAGTTTTCCCAAGTCTAATGAGTTTCCTTCACAATCCACCTACGATCGATCATTTGCCACCAATCATGTGTAGGACCGTCCAATAGAAATGTAAGATATTGGATTTTCTACTCATCTGGATAACATAAAGTTCCAAATATCCTTTTCCAAGCTCTTAACCTACATCTTCACTTTTCTATCAGTTTTGGGGGTAACAACCGAAGAAATCAATCTAATGCTCGGTTTATTACTGGCTCTTCGATATTCCCTACTTGATTATCCTGTCCCTACTATTGGCAAAATTGTATAAATTATTGCCATATTTGAAACATGGGCTCTGTTAGTTGGCTCGCAGCTGATTGATTAACCAATGGGGTTTGTGAAATCTCTTCTTTCGATAAATTTTGTAGATCAACTAGTGCTCTCTACCTAGGAACATACTTTACAGCAACCCGTGTGCCGAGTGGTCTCCCTTTTCCCCTCCAACCAACTCAGGGTGGTTCAGGTATGTGAGAACATTCATGGGATACCATTGTCTTTTCAAAGTCATCTTTAATTCCTTCTTAACTTGCTGCTGTCAAGATTACACAATAACATCTAAAGTTAGCAATGAAAATGTGATCTTTTAGATATAATTATAAGGTATTTGACAATTAAACAAAGTTCATTATAAGTCAAATGATTAGAGGTCTACATAACAACTTCCATTATGACCTTATTCTCATCCTCCATACTTTCTTAACCATAGGAAGATTCTCAATCACACCAAAAATAACCCAAGTTCACTTCTCGGTCTAAAGCCTAATGTTCATTTATGGAATTGAAGACTACAACTAGGTGGCCATCCTAAAAATAATCCCTTACTTCTTACAGATTTATTATGTATCTTCTTAATACCCATTTACCTAGATCAACAACAACTTAAGCTTTGATACCACCTCTGTGGCACCCCCAATCAAAGTATCTCCCTATGTGAAAGCCACCAATTCAAGCATGAAATCTAAATTAAATGATAACTAGTAAACCTGAAATTTAACCAACTTAAAAGAAAAACAACTTATACTAACCCAAAGGATAACTCCAAAAGGCATAGAATATACAACCAAGTATCTTAGGTCTCATACAAACATTCACATAGCATTTCTTAGATAGCTGTCTCGATTAGGTGTAGACTATATGTACAATCATAACACTTAATCTATTACAAAATGACTTCCAACTAAAGCATGAGCCTTTACTTCTTAATTAGACTTGCATAGGAAAAATAAAGAATAATAAGGAGGATGAGTCTAAAGGACTTAGTGAGGGAAAAACATAACAAGAGATAGAGGAAAAATGTTAAATTTCAACAGCAATAAACAAGATCACTGATAGTGAATCAAAAAATCAGTTCATGATTGATAAAAATTAGATTTGGACTCATAAAAATATGAAACATGTTGTTGGCATCCTTTTTTATTACTCCTTGATGATTATAAGATAACTATACAATAACATTTTACTTGAACATTAAAAACTTTTCCTTATCTTTGTATTTGCTCAAGCACATAACTTGACGTGTAATAACTTAATAGATGGCATGGTTGATCACATGCTAGGTCCCGTCACTCACAGTTTGTTTTCTCCAACTATTTGTAAATAAAAATCATAGATAGGTACTAGTAGTGAGATTTGTCTCCATTAGTTTGTTCTACTCGATCATCTTCAAGACCTAGCCCTAGGCCTAAACCCCATGTGGTGTCCTTTTAGGAGAAAACTGCTCATGGTATCCCATAAGTTGGAAACTATCCATGGTGTCTCGTGGGTTGAAAAGATATAATGCCAACAGATAACAATTCAACTTTTAAAGCAATAACATGAACATTTCAAAACTTTACAAGAATAGCAATTTGTATGGCATAACACTATTCAATATTCACCGACAAGGCCTATTCCAGTAAATAAAACATATGATCAAATTATGAAGACTTCTGACACAAATAAGTCAACCAAATTGTTTCAAACATTACTATCACAAACATCAAGAACATAAGGTTAGCCAGAAAGGTTTGGTATAAGAAATAGAAATCTAACAATATAAAGAAGTTTTGGGCACCAAAACTAAAATAAGCAATAACCCTCATAGTGGTCTACACATCAAATAACTGATAATAATTGAGATTTCAAGCAACATATGGATTTCAACATGTATGATACAGTTGATACAAAAATAGAAACCCTCACAGAGGTTTATCACAATAACAAAGAGGTATAAAAAATGCTAGATTGGTAGACCTTCACCTCAAAAGCCAGATTTTCAGAAATGCAATTATAGTCTACTGGTCTGCAGTTCCCTACTTCTCATCACCTAACCAAAAGAGTAATTTAATTATCAAAATCCACATTTAACTTGAATAACCGTTAATAATTAAAATCTTACTATTAATCATCTAGAATCAGTAACTACCCAATTAACTTGGCATAAGAATTCATCCGAAATTAACATGAAGAAATACTCTTAATAATGCCACTAATTTGTTAATAGTTACAGAGTTCTTAGCAACACAAACAATATATATAATCAATTTTCTAATTACCTAATTAACCTTGTATTAGTCTCCTAAATTCATAAAATTAGGGTTTTCTTATTCATTAACTTAATTAACCAACACTTAGCATATAATAACATAGATCCAGGTCTACTAACACATGTATACACAGTCCGTGCATGTCTCATGCATAGTTGATTTTTCAACAAAATCCACAAATCTAAGGTTTAAATTCTTGAATAACTTAATTAATCCTAGTTAGCATATAATGTGACATATCCAAGCCCACTAAACCATATAATAATCTGTACATGGGAATATATATACCAATCATATATCAATTCTTCATTCTTGGCAAGTACAAGGTAAATAAGAATAACGGTACAACATATATATATGCAATATCTCCAATCCAACTTCTTGACCCAATATCTAAATATAGAAGCCTCAAAATGATAAATTGAACACACTACCATGATCATTGCGATGAACTAAAGCGACTATCTCTTTGCCACTGCTACCATCTGCCACTAGAGTAGGCTAATGTTATCCCCAAAATACACCCTTTAGCCTCCTAAACCTAATGCCACAGCTGATTTTAGGTTTTGCTACCTAAATAGCCCTCCAATCAAGCCTTGAACCCTCAACACCACCTCCCATCACCATCTCTAATTTCCCAATTTTTGTTATCGCCATCGGGCTAAACTTCCAAGTTAGAGTACCACAATGACCATTAAGTTGAGGGCTTCAATTTTGACCACCTAGAACTCACCTTCATTAGCAACACACTATTGCCTATCAAACCTCATCACGGCTAAGGTTCTCGCTTCAACAATCTAGTGGTCCTGTTGGCAAAATGACTTACATGAGGTATCAACATGATGCCAGGGAAGAGAAAAAGTGATTGAACAGTTTAAATTTTGGTTTTGAGAAGTGATCGTAGGTGATCACCGATGAGAGAGAATTGTGGGTTTTAGTGGAGAAAATGATGAAAATAGGGGAAAAAATGAAAATATGATTTATATATAATTAAACTTTTCGTATCTCTCAAATTGGCCCTAAATTTTTCTCTGCCTTCAATTAAATCCTTCAAGGTTGTAAATCTTTCAATCTAGCCCCAAGATAATATGAGTGCCTTACATTAGCATATTTAACCACAATAATTCTATTTTGACCCTCAAAGCTTTTAAAATATTATTCAATTAAGTTTTCTTAAATTATAGATTAACCTTAAAACTTTTAAAAAAAATAAATAATTAAAATTTATAAAATCAAAATAATATTAAGAAAAATTTCTACTAATTAAATAATTTCTAGGGGTGTTACATAACCTGACGTAATTTTGGTGAATAGTACTTAAAAGTGGAAGGAAGTGGTGCTATGTGTGTTACTACATTTAATGTGCAAAGTGCTCCTAGGAGATAGCATTAAATGCAACAAATCCTACCTTACATCAGCCCTAGTTCGCATTTAACATTATCATCTAGGCTTGGCCCCCGACCTTCAATCCAACCAAGCACAATTGGATATTTAGCTCTATTCTTCTGGTCGGAGATTGATTCTTAAATGACTGGTTGAAGGTACTCGACCAATGACCAACTTTTGGTTGAGACAGGGATTTTTGATGCCCTAAACCTATCCCAAAGGTCGAGGTGGCTATCAATTTTTCCCTTACATATCATAAGTCTCCCTACTTGATGAATCTTAATAGCTAGAGATTTGGAGCTCAAAGAGTCCTTTAATTGATGCCTCCAGAAGGTGTAAGGCTTCCATAACCAGCAACAGGCTAACTAATGTTTTCATAGTCAGCTGCCAACGACAGTTCGCATGTCCTGAGGCAAGCATTAAAAATTCCACAAGCAACCACTTTCACTTTCCATGTTTCTAGAATTCTCTCAATTCTCCCCATACTAGGTTGACGTTTATGCTCAAGATCGAGTTCCAAGCACTTTTATCCTTAGAGCCTATGATTCTTAGGTAATTTCATTCTTTTTCTTTACATTGGACCTTTTTTCCTTTTACTTTTTTTTGCTACTCTCAATAAGTTTCCCAAGTGACAGTAAGATTGAGAAAATTACTTGGGATAACAGGGTTCAAGTAGAAGCTAAGCCTAGTACTAATGAGTTTGAGCACACAATAGCACTAATCCTAACTGAATGAGAGATTTTAAGGGTGATATAGAGGGCATAAGGTAGGTTAGGTAGAGTTCACAAAATTCTGATTAGGCAACCCCCTTGTTGGTCCTAAGGCTGGGCCCTTGACCCTTGCCAAAAAATAAACCTCCTATAAAATTGCATCTTATTATATAAAAACCAAATCAACTATAAAAATAGCTTAACTCAAATTCGCTAAAGGCTATTACCTCATAAAAGGATGCACCAAACCTCTAAGAAATGCCTTGCCATTCACTATGCCACTTTTGTAGTCTAACCTTAGGTTATCCATAGCCCAAAAGTCAGAGCCAGTCTTAATTGCATTGGGCTATGCCTGGCCTAATTAGTTTCAAACTCCTTTTCCTTGATCTATGCTTCCATTGTATTCGTGAATTGTTATCATCAATAATCATCTTTCATCAATTTTGCCTTTCTATTCCATATGACTTCATTGAACAAATCAACCATCACATTAAACATGAGTTTCTATTACCACTGCTTAACATGACATGAAAGTTTTAAACCCCAATTTTTCTTTTCATGGGAAAATTTGAAAAAGTAATTATTTCTATGTGAGGACCTTTGAGGGGGTAAAAGTATGCAAGTCATAAGATTATTGGCATTGAGTAAGATTGGTTTGAGTAGACATAGTTTATAATCATAGGGCAATAAGTTTGTCTAATACCTAATTGAGGAAAGTCTCATCAATACCTCTGAATTGAGGATTGGGCTAGTGTTAACCTTAGCTAACCATTCTTCAACCAAGTTAGCCATGAAACCAGGCTATAAACTCAGTATATACTTTTATTCCCTTTCATTATCTTCATGCTGCTTGTTGAATTTTTGATCAATCAAATCTGGCTTACAAGTTAAAAATTTATCATATAAGCCAAAAATAAGAAGCTCACCACTATATACTCAAACACTCCAACCGCTTTACTACTACAAGTTAACTTTAGACCTTGGTTGTCCTTTTGGCTACACATCCCTAATGTCCCAAAAGTTGACCTCAACAAACTCCTTCTCCACTTGCTCCAAGGCCAATAGCAAGGTTGAAACACCCATTAAAGGGGTAAGATCAATAGCTTTTCCTACCAAAAAATTAACTCCAAAGGCAAAGAAAAGGGCCTTACCTTTTAGGAAAGCATTCATGACTAAGCTTAAGGGCCACTTTTCCTCAATCCCACTCTTATAATAGAAACATTGAAAAACCTACTGACGAACCCATTCAATGTTGCAACATTCAAGGAGCCTCACTTTAGGTTTAATAAAAGTAGTATTAGTAATAATGCCTCAGTGATATATAAGGTAGTTAATAGCCTAACTACTTGACATATAGGTGCGTATATCTAAGATCTTCCAAGAGAAGTTGTCAGCCATCAACGCTGAGAAAGTTTTAAAGTAGCTTAGTTATCATGCTAATATGGTAATAGTAGACTTTATGGGTCTAGTAGATTATCTTATTTTGACCTCTTGATCGATCTTTTCTAACAACATCATTTTGACCTCACAAATGAGCCAGCTTGGTTGGAACTTGTACTACTGTTATAAGTACACTTTATCAGACAACAACTCTTGGAAAAAGAGATTTAAGGGCACGAAAAGAGACACCATTAAGGCTCTCAAGAAAAAAATTGAGAATTTGTAGCCCCACAAGAGCTTTATCAAGGACTTAAGATGTCAAAATGACATTTTGGAAGTTGCTAGTAACCAAAAGGTAATGGCTATCATAGTTGAGAATAGCAAGCACAATGCTAGCATGATTTAGCTTTAGAGAAAGGTCATGGATACAAAGGATAAAAGTTACCACAAAGGATTTTGATATGGGAAATTGGCTACTGATAATAAGCAAATGAATGCCGTACTGTTCTTTATTGAGGAGATCCTCAAAAACTTTATCAAGAGCTCTGTGTTTGATGACTGTTGCTGCATCATGTGGACAAACAATCATAAGTCTATGTTTGGACAAGCTATTACCCATCTAAAAAATTTAGGGGTGGTCAATTTCAATAAGTCAATGTTGAGCTTGAGGTTGGATGATAATCTCTAGCTTTTCACTTTAGAAGGTAGGAGGGTTGTAGCTTTCTAAAATGAGAATGAAGGGTAGTTTGAGTTTTTGATTCCTATAATACATGAGATCACTGATGCTGCCTTATGGAACCTTGATCCATCTCCAATAGAAAAGCCCCCCAAAGTTAGGTTAGATATAGTAGGACCTTTGACCTTAACTACCTCTTAACTAAGCTCTCTTACTAGTTCTGCACGTAATGCTTCTACTGATACTATCCCACCTACTACCTTAGAGATACTTCTACTGACTCCAACTCATCTATTGCCCCTGAAGATGCCCTGACCTTTGGCATTTAAAGTTTAAGTTTTTTCTCACTTCACACCGATCACAATATCAAAAAATGATTGGCAACTTTTTGATGTAGTTTTTTATTTTGAAGCGTTCATGTTTTTTGACTTTCTCAATTAGCTATGTAAATGTTTATATTAATGAGATTTCTTTTTGTTTAGTCTTCAATGTGAAGATTTGATTGTTTATTTATTCTACATATTTCAATCTCAAATTTGATTTAATTTTGAAGCTATGTTCTTTCTACATTTCTCTTCCCTTTGGTTTGCTCGATGAGCACACTATCAGCACATCAAGTGTGCAATACTTAGCTACACTCAGCCCAAAATTGAGAAATGTTTGTCAAGCTATTGATTCCTGAAGTTAAGCACTAGCAAAGTTGCAATTTTGTAGTTGAGATCAACATATGATTGTGGTTGAGCATAATAGTCACTACGTAGATTGCTCCAATTAAAACTGAACTTTAATTTTAAAATTCTCTGCATGGGCATTCTTGGTTGAAACTAACCTTTTATTACAATGATCTCTACATAGGCAATTCTTAGTAGAAACTGACATTTGATTACAATGTTCGCTACATAAGTGCTTTTTGCTGGAAAGTAAGATTTTATAGAAAAATGTTTTTGAGGTTTGTTGTATTCCATTGCCTTAGATGCTTAACTCCTTAATCATATACCAGTTGGTAGGCATTATTTTTCACAACTTAAACATACCAAGATACTCTAAGTCTTTTAAGAAATAAGTCACAGACTTGGAAACTCTAAGCTCTAACATTTTTATTATAGGCCTTCACTATTAGTCTCTTGTAATGCTGGATTTTAAGGTAAGATTGTTGTCTTTTCTCTTTAAGCATGTTGAGCTTAAGAGATCTTGTCTTTTCCTTTGTTGTCAAGTCATATCTTAGTACTCTTGCCATTTCTATGATGACTTTACTAAAGGGCATGTGTTGGACCCGTAGACCACACTATACAAAGTTTCATCCATTACTATTCTTTTAGTATCTCAATATGCCCAGAACACCCTAGGGAGATCATCGGTCCAATTTTGTTAGGTTTTTTGTAATCTCTTTTTGATGTTGTTGATAATAGTCTTATTGGTAACATTTATCTATCTGTTGCTTTAAGGGTTGCCAACTGACATGAAATGTTGCAACTTCCCAGGTCTCAGTACCAGTCAATGATCTTTTTACTCTAGAATTAGGTGCTATTGTCAAATATGAGTGATCTCAAAAGCCCAAGCACGCAAATAATATTATTCTAAATGAAACTTTAAACTAAGACTTCAGTTATCTTTGCTATTACCTTGACTTCCACCTATTTTGTGAAGTATTCAAGCACAACGATGAGTAATTTTTGCTAACTAGTGGTCATTGGGAGTGATTAGATGATATCGATGAATGCCAAGATATTTCGATGTAAACCATCAAGGCAGTTGGTTGATATGAGGTGCTAGCATGGAATTGACAATACTCATATTGGAGGTAAAATTCAATAACATCTTTGGTCAATGCTAGCAAAAAATATGCTTGTCTAAGTACTTTGTGGGCTAACACCCTACCCCCTAAATGGTTTCAATAAGCCTTGCATGGATGTCGTTCAGCAATTTTTAGCCTAAGTTAGGTTTAAGCAGTGAAGGAATAGCCTATAGAAAGATTTCTTGAAGAGCTTTCTATCCTCATCCAGTACATATCTCAGCAATCAAATTCAACTCGATGAGTTACCCCTTTATCTATAGAAAGCTTACCATTTTAGAAATACTCAATAATATTATCTTGTCAACTTGGGACTGAAGTATTGACTGCTAAGATTGCTAAAGTTTTGGACATAGTCTCCAGTGTGGCATAGCAGTCTTATACTAAAAGGGTACTCATTCTCTAATAGTTACCTTGGTTTAAGTTGGGGATTGAAAAGTAAGTCAACTATTTCATTTTCTAACTTAGGTACTTAGCTAAAGGAAAATGAGTGAAAACCTTATTGTACGCTTTGAACTATCCTCAAATATTTCGCTATTGATGCCTCCTTGGCCTTATAGGTATCATGAAACTAACCAACAATAAGTTGTGAGTCGTTTAATGCTGCTAACTGCTGAATTCCTTTTCGTAAGGCCATTTTCATTCTCACAATTAAGGCCCCATATTAAACTTCATTATTGAGTCACTTGGAAATTCAATTTTATTGCGAACTCAACCTTTATGCTATTAGGTTCACATAGCTAGAATTTAACTCCGTTGCTCGATGTGGTTGAGCCGCCATCCCTATGTAAAATCCATGACAATGATACTTCTTATTTCTCATCAATTAACACAATATATTACTTGAGGAAGTTTGCCAGCACCTGCATCTTAATCCTTGTCCTAAGTTTATAGCTAATATCAAACTTTCCAAGTTTGATGGCCTACTTGGTGAGTCACCCTAAAGTGTCTAGTTTGGAAAATATGTTCTTAAGCAGATGGTTGGCTAGGACTGTAATGTTGTGCGACTGGAAGTAGGGTCTCAATTAATGTGTAGCTATGACTAAGACGACGACAAACTTTTTGACCTCAAGGTAGTTTTGCTTGGCATTTTGGAAGACCTTGCTCAAGAAATACACTAGACGATGGTGTGTCTCATAGTAGATACTAGGATTAAGCTTATCACTTCAAGGATACTGCAAAGTAAAGATATAATATTTCTCCTAAAGTCAGTTTTACTAGCAATGGGGCTCAGATAAATTCTTTTTAAGATCATTGAGGGAACGATCACACTATTCAACCCATTGAAAATGCTGATCACCCTATAGTATCTTGAAGAAAAGGAGATTTTTATCCACTATTCTTGATATGAACAAACTAAGGGCCACTATTTAACCTACAAAACTCGAGACTTCCTTCACTAACTTGGGAGCTATAGTGTTTTGTATGACCTTTATCTTCTAAGGATTGACTTCCATCCCTTTTTGACTAACTATATATCCCAAGAATTTGCCTCCTCAAACTTTGAACATATATTCAGTCAGATTAAGTTTGAGGTTATTTCTCCTCAAGATCGAGATTGTGTGTGCAAGTTTAACTAGATGATCATCTTTTTTAATGCTTATCATGATCATCTCATCAACATATACTTCCATGGACTTCCAAATCTCATTTTGGAACATCATGTTCACTAAATGTTGATAAGTTGCCCTAACATTCTTTAAATTGAACAGCACGACCACAAAATAATATAGACCCTTGGTACAACAAATGCAGTTTTATCTTAATCCTTCAGTGTCGTAAAGATTTATTAATATCCTTGTAACACATCCATTATACCAAGTAAAATGCATCATGTTGTCGAGTTGATGAGCAAGTCAACAAGAGGCAAAAGATAAGGGTCCTTAGTGGGAGCTTTACTGAGAATAATAAAGTTAATACACATCCTTCATTTGCCTTCCTTTTTGGGCATGAGGACAACATTACACAACTATTTAGGAAAATGGATCTCAATTATATAACGTGCCCAAAGAAGCTTTTCAACTTCAGCATCGATGATCTTGTTTCTTTCTTCACTGATTGTCCTTCTCTTCTATTTAACAGGTTTGGTGGAAGGGTCGATGTTTAGTCGGTGAATGATCACATCAGGTTTGATTCACTATAAATCATATGCCAATAAAAAAAAATATCCAAATTTTCGTGAAGAAAGTTGATACGCATGCATTTAGTATTAAGGGGCACAGATGACTTTTGATCTTGGTCATCTTCTATAAATGGCCAAGTTTGAGTTCAATTATTTTATACTTTTCTATAGATTCGGCCCAGGTATCTTTTGCCTTATACTTTCAAGAGCATTCTCTTCTTCGTAGTTAGGGCTCAACATATCAAGCATTGGGCCTAGCCTTAGTATCAGCAATTTTGGAATTTTGAAATCAACTAAAATAGTGTAACACTACCCAAGCCTTGTTTACATTGCATAAGGCTTCTCCTATCCCCGTTGGGGTTAAAAACTTAATCTTAAGATAATATGTGGAAACTTTGGCATAGAAGTCATAAAGTGCCGACCAACCTAAGATGGCATTATTTGCGAAAAGGGTGTCTACCATTAGGTACCTGGTTATCATGATACGCCTCTTTGGGTCAAGTAAGATCGAGAGCTTAATTGATTTGAGCTATACAATTTTTAAGCCATTGATACCAACTAATCACTTGTTGATTGAGGAAAAGACAAGCTTCCATAAATTTATCTTTGTTAGGGTCAAATGAAAAATCACATTGGCCAAGCTATTGTTGTCAACTAGTACTTTTCTCATTGTGTAGTTGGCTATCTCCACTATGATCACTATCAGGTAGTTAGGTTTGTAGTTAACATCAAGTATGGAAATTAACTCAAATCATCCTCTCCAAATGTGATTGTTTTTACACTAATGGAGACATGGAACATGAGCTTAGACTGGTAAGAATTCTCTAATGTGCGCTAAGTTTTTTTCCTCAAAGACTTCATGTCTCTTTAGTTGGTCCCCTAACTATGATATCGATCACTCCCCAAATAGGCTGATCATTATGTGGGAAGGTTTGAGGTTTAGCTTGCTGGGTAAGACTTCTAGATCTCTCTCTTAGGGTGTTGGTCAATTTGTCTCCATCCTCCGTTCCACATATTTCTTCAAAAATCCTTGTTAGATCAACTGCTTAATCCCATTGTGCAACTAAAAGCAATCATCCGTGTTATGCCCCTTCTGCTTATAGAAGTGGTAATACTTCTTGGAATCCTTAATGCCTAACCTATTAAGTAGCTTTCTAGGCTTTTTTAAGAAATCATCATGCTAGATGACCATCAAGATCTGCTTTCTCAAGGTGTTGAGAAAAGCATAATGTGACATTCGTTGATCAGGAATCGATGCTCATCCTGATTGATCTTGTCTTCTCTCGTTTCCTTCTTCTTCTTGTATTTTTTGTCCAAATGTGGTTGTCAATACTTAAGGCAATTCATATTCTCTTGTTCCATATACTGATCCATGAGATCAAGTAAGGCCTTCTTGGTGCAAGACCTCTCTCGAGCTAAGGAATTAGCTCATGTTTTATTTAGTAAGTCTAAGAATAGGACATCAATAAGGAAGTTGATCCTTAGGTTGTCAATTTTAACTCCTCCTTGTTAAACTTGGAGAAACATTCTCTCAATAACCATCCATTGTTCCATTTGGCTAAATGAAGACACGTGTGAGGGAACTTGCCCTTCCACTTACTGGAAAATTAATGAAAGAATGTATTAGACAAGGGGTCGTATGAGTCAATCGACTATGGCTCTAGCTTCATAAACTTATCTAGCACAACACCTTGAAATACAATTACCTACAACTTCATGTGGATGTGATCGATGTGGCCATGTAGTTGCTTGATATGCTCAAACTGAAAAAGGTATTCATTAGGGTTTACTAAACCATTTGCGACGATAGCTACTCTCTCATCGATAATTTTTTAAATAAAGGGGAACTTCTTTTCTTGCAATGTGGTTGTGGTGCATTGACTCCATAATAGGTATGATTAGATTGCCATGTGGAGAGGTCTTCTATCCTTCGATTGAGCTATTGCACTTGGTGAGTGACCTCTCCCACTTATCTTTTTCGAATTATCTCAGGCAAGGGACATTTACCCATGAGTGCTCAAATTTATCATTTTGAGATCGATAAGGAAGGATGTTAATTACAAAGTCTACTACCTATTCAACTTGCTGACGAGTTGGTGCCTCTTGATGAGCAAAATTTTTTTGGCTGTTAGTCAGGCTCGTGCATGATGCTCATTGCAGCGATTGGATGCTTCTCCTTCTATTGTTGGATGACTTGCTCAATCTGGCATCCGATGAGCTCATTCAATTGTTCCAATGAAACTATGATTACTTATTGTAGATAAGTGCTCGACTCTAGGAGATCTGGGGTCGAGGCTGCTATGGGGTTAGCAATGGGACTTGCTTAAGTTTTAGTACCTTCTTTTTTATCTACTTCTCAAATTAAACTCTTTGAGTGTTGATCATCTTCATGTTGCTAGAACCAAAGCTTCCCACCTATGGTGCTAAACAATAAAGTAGATATGGTGGAAAGGTTGGGATTTGAGAGACGATATGATGAGTGTGGTCGAACGTTTCAAGCTGAGTAGATTATTCTACAATACTGAGCAAATATTAAGCTCACTAAGATACCTCTGCTAAAGTTTTTCAATTCTTAAGTCAATATAGAGCTGATCAAGTGTAAGGAAGTAGAAAAAAAAGGTTAAATGTGGGTAAAAGTTGCATATTTTAGTTTAGTTTTTCATCCAGGTATTTATAGTGCCAAGGCTAAGGCCAAATTTACTCTTCTACTCTGCCTCTAAATAATGGTCATGTCCTTGTATGAAGGGCAGGCATGGTCTTTTTATATTCTCAACCAACCTAACGTAATTCTGGTGAATAATACTCAGAGGTGGCAGGAGGTGATGATAAAGATGGCACTCCCAAAGATGGCATTAAATGTGGTAGATCCTACCTTACACTAGCCTTAGCTCACATTTAATACTGTTGTCTGGACTCGACCTCAGACTTCAATCTTGGCCAAGCACAATTGGATCTCCAAATCTACTTTTTAGGTTAGAGATTGATTCTTAACTGAATTGTTGAGGGTACTCGACAAACTCCAAATTGAGATAGGAATTCCTGTTGCTTCAAACCCATCCTAGAGGTCGAGGTGGCTGACAACTTTTCCCTTGCATCTCAGTAATTAAGATAATAATAAAATTAAAATTCAATATTAAATATAAATTCTTAAATGAACATACAAAAATTTTCAGAAATATTATTAAAATTCATGCATAAAATATAATTACTTGAAATAAAAGTAATGCATGCTGAAATGTTGAGTAATATAAAAATTAAAATCCTAAATTTATTTTAAATAAATATTGAGGAAATTCAATAAAATATTTCAATATATTTGAAGAATATATAATTAATTTAAAATAAAAATAAAATACATATAATATAATATGTGTTATAAAAAGATATTAAAACTTAGTACAAAATGTATTGTAAATTAAAAACAAAAAAGAAATATCATTTTATTATGCTAATTGAGGAAAGAGGAATAAAATTGAATAAAGATATAGAATGGTAGCACCAATAATGTAGAAATATGTAAAAAACCATAATTATAGACTAAGATTTACTCATAAATTAAAGATTTATCTATTAATCTTGTGATAAATTAAATTTACAAGATAGAATTTTGTGAGAAGAGTACCTAATATGGTGCTTATAAAATAGTTTTTGAACTACAAACTTATCTATTGATATAAAAATATAATTATAGATACTTTAGGAATTATCTTATAAAATAAAAATTTATAATATAATTTTGGATAAATAGAACATGATATTTTAGTATAACAGATAAGTTAGTTTTATTAAAATAAAATAAAAAAGTAAATAAACAACCAATGATAATTTTTTAATTGAATTAAAAATTTGAAATTCTAAAGATCCGACACTTGACCGAAATTATAAAATTAGATCGACACAAAACTGTTATATAGCATAGATATTAACTTATAAAAATAACTCGTCTAACTGTAACATTAATGTTTGACCGATATGAAGAAAGTAAGTTATTTCAATACTAATTGTTAGCAGAAATTGCCTGGGCAGAAATATGACCATTTTTCATGTTTTTAGCAGAAAAATAGAGAGTGCAGCCCAACAGTAATTATTGTAGTATTTCACCCTTAATTTTGACAGGCCTAGAATTGCCACTGAATGCACATAGCAGCACTTTTGCAATGTTTATTCTATTTTTTCAGAATATTTTCTTTTCAAAAAAAAAAGTACAATTTTTTATTTCCTTCAAATTACTCAAAATATTCCAAAATGCTCTTCCTCAACCATTTCTCAACGAACACATAATCATTATATATATAAATATATGTACATCATATCACATTACAATTATACATACATAAAATAATAATATAAAATTACATTTTCACCCTATTAACTAGATAAAAAAATATTGATTTGCCATTTATAGTACAATTTATATCTTCTTAAAAGAAACCAAACATATCATTCTAATCCAAAACAATCTTCAATAAATTATTCAATACAAAATCAAACATACATCATATTCCTCCAACCCACTTCTAGCCCAATACATTTTTCTAAAAATATTTTTTCAAAACATCCAAAATAAAACCAAACACTACCTTTGCTTTCTCATATATATTCAAGTGCGAACAAGCAGCTAGCATAATACAGGAGGTGAAAATATTAATCATTTTGTCTAATCAGTCATCATGTTACACTGCTGATTCAACTTATCTTTGGACGATAGTATTCCTTAGTGGAGCACCTATGAGTAGCTGGAAACTTCATCCTTAATTAATTCCTATCGCACTTGTGGCATTGTGATGATGTTTTCATTTGTAGAAGTAGCTGGAGGATTGGGGGTTGCCATATTTAATATCTGAAACAAATGTATGGCTTTCTGTGTAAAAGCCAGGCTGATCAGCTTGAGGCAGCACACAGTCGTCATGGCTCAACACTGCCACCACTAAGGTCATGCTGTGTTGCTCGCATAACAGACCTGTTGGAATAAATGTATGTACATTATATCATGTGGACTTCATAAACACATGAAATATATACATATTAAGGATCTCCTTCATTAAGTGGATGATATAAATGTGGAGAAATTAATAACATATATACATTGTACTAAATACGAAATGATTCATGTACAATGATTATATACATGAAGGAAACCTATTGGTCATGCCGAAAGTCATGAATTGATTATTCCACATTTATTGTATGTTCACAAGAAGAGCCAATTCACTAAATATTCATTTATGGAGCAGCACGTCATTAGTACTAGTTCATGATCCTTGATGCGTTAGGATCATTTGGCATCCTATAAAAAGGGGTCATTGGTCTCTCTATCCCCTCAATCAAGTTTGTGAGTTCCCATCACTATTAGACACAAACATCAGAATGAGTTAGGAGAATAAAGACACAAGTTCCCTAAAGAACAGTCCATTGGGCATTGCTTAGTAATTGAAGTCATCATCTAAAAGGTTTGATTCTACCCAAAAAGTCTATGCAATGGATCAAGGTAATATGCTAGAAGTAGTTTGGTTTATAAAGCAGCTTAAGATTCTTTATGTCTCCTTATGTCTTTTCTTACATGAGGAATTGGAGCATTAAGTTTGAGCTTATTTATAAACTGGCTACTTATATGCAATCACCATATGCTGGTAGTTTAGAAGCTTTCAACATGATTAATTTTAGTATATTGCATGTTGAAAATTTGACTTGATCTTGCACAATACTTTCATAATATGGTTCAAGACTTATCGCTTCAAGTATAGTTATGTTATTGATAGTTACCAAAGTGATTCATCATGATGGTTACACTTAAGGAACAAGCCATGAGATTTGTGATTGTAGAAATTTAAAACCCAAAGGTAATTTCTTTCTATAATCATATTGTACTTGATTTTTGTATCCAAAGATAGAAAAACATTATGTTTTATTAAAACCAAGGAAGAAAGTGAATTATTGTTTGTCACTTAATAACGATGCATATTATATCTTACCCAAAGGTAGGATATGATGATGCATGAATTGTTAAGTAAATAGCTCATGGCAATTTTTCAAGTTATGACCCCAGCTTTGCTTTTGGGAAAATTGGGAGCATTCCAATTGTCTGAGCCTTATGATCATGAAAAGTAAGATTACCAAAAATATTTGCCAGTCGATTCTGGATTCGATGAAAGCATGGGATTTTTTGCAATCTATTAGGCAATAATTTAAGGCCTCTGAAAAGGCATTGGCAGGCACGCTTATGGCAACTTTAAAAGTATGATGAGGTTGGTGGTGTGCAAGAGCACATAATGGAAATGAATAATCTTGTTGAATAGCTTAAGACCGTGAATATGGGCGTTTTAGAATCTTTCCTAATACAATTTGTTCTCAACTCTCTTCCTGCGGAATATGGTTCATTTAAGATAAGTTACAACACTTAGAGAGATAAGTGGACCATGAATGAACTTATCTCCATGTGTATGTAAAAGGAAGAGAGATTAAATCGAGAAGGATTGCAAACAGTTCACATGACATCATAAGGTCATTATGACAAAGAGCCTAGAAAAGGTAAAGGAAAAGGTTGCAAAACACCACATAAAGGGGACTAGAAGCTAATACCAATAATGACTGCAAAACTATTAGGTGTCACTTCTATCATAAGATGGGACGCAAGAAGAAGGATTGCGAGAAACGCAAGGCCTAGTTTGAAAGAAAGGTATTTTTCTTTCATTCACATGCTATGAGACCAATTTAACTGATGTTCCATCTAATACTTGGTGGTTGGATTTTGGTGCAATAATTCATGATTCTAATACCATGTAGGGATTCATTTCAACACGCCTACCATTGATAATGGAAAAAAATGATAATAATGGGAAACAAATTAGAGGCCAAAGTTGACAATGTTGGAACTTATAGATTTGTTCTTGAAACTGGAATTTGTTTAGATCTACAACATACCTTTTGTGTTCCTAGTCTATCTAGAAATCTAGTATATTTGTCTCGACTAGATGTGGAAGGTTAACCCTTTTGTTTTAAAAATAAGTCCTTTGTTATTTAGAAAGATACTGCTTTAATAGAAAATGGTGCATTATGCAATAGTTTATATAGATTGCATCTAGATTCTTTATTTGCCTACAATCTTCTTACCCTGCATTTGAATGTTGGCACCAAACGTAGTCGTACACATGAAACTTTATTAATGTTGGGCCATAAATGCTTAGGCTATATATCTAAAGAAAGGCTTGAGTGTTTGGTCGAGAATAGGGTTTTAAATACCCTTGATTTTACAGACTTCGATACTTGTGTTGATTGCATTAAAGGAAAGCAAACAAAAGGTATCAATAATTTGAGAAGTAATCCATTCTAATTTATGTGAACCACTTCATCCTTCAAGTGGTGAAACATATTTCATGACCTTTATTGATGACTTCTCACATTATGGTTATGTCTATCTAATTAGAGAAAACTATGATACTTTGAATGTCTTTAAAATTTTCAAAGCAAAAGTCAAAAATTAATTAGATATTAAAATTAAAGTTGTGAGAACAGATAGAGGTGATGAATATTATGGGAAACATAATGAGATTGTTCATAATTTGAGACCATTTGTTATATTTCTTCAAGAAAGTGGAATCATTGCTCAGTACACTATGGCAGGAACTCCACAATAAAATGATGTGTCTGAAAAGCGTAATCTCACCTTAATGGAAATGATCAAGTGCATGATTAGTAACTCAACTCTTCTGGATTATCTATGTGGTAAAGCCATTAAAATAGCTATGTATATGTTAAATCAAGTTTCTAGTAAAGTTGTCCCAACAACTCCTTTGGAATTATGGGTTGGATGAAAATTAAGTTTAAATCATATACATATTTGGGGGTATCCGACTGAGGCATGAGTTTATTCATATGAGAGAAAGTTGGATCCATGGACTATTAGCTATTTGTTAATTAACTATCTGAAATGGTCCAAAGGATATAGATTTTATTGCCCTAACCACCACACCAGAATAGTAGAAACACTGAATGCAAGGTTCTTTGAGAATGGTGTTAATAGTGGGAGTCGTGACAAAAGAGAAGAGGTATTAATTCCAATATCATTAGAAATAACAAATGAATTTGCACCATTTGATAAGGGAGATATTGACACTTATATAATACCACTTATAAAAGATACATATATCACAGAAACACTGGAATTGCGGAGATCTCAAAGAGAAAAAAAAAACAATCAATTTCTGATGACTATATTGTGTATCTATAGAAACTAAGCATTGATTCTGGCATTATGAATGATCCCTTAACATTTTCACAAGCTATGAAAAGTGATGAATTTGAATAATAGATGGATGCAATGAAAGATGAAATGACATCCATGCAAGCAAGTCAAGTTTGGGCATTGGTTAAATTGCCTAAGAGATATGTACCTATGCAATATATAGGTCTTTAAAATAATATGGATTCTAAAGGTAATATCGATTGATATAAGGATAAGCTTGTTGCCAAAGGATTCACTTAAAGAGAAGGCATCGATTACAATGAGACTTTCTTACCAGTTTCTAAGAGAGACTCATTTAGAATCCTTATGGCCTTCGTAACTCATTATGATTTAGGGCTACACCAAATGAATGTGAAAACAGCCTTTTTGAATTAAAATCTAGATGAGGAGATATACATGGTACAACCTAAAGGATTTGAAGAAAAGGGAAAGGAAAAATTGGTATGCAAGTTGGGTAAATCCATATATAGTTTAAAACAAGCTTCATGCCAATGGTATCTTAAATTCCATGATACTATTACTTCTTTCAAATTTCAAGAAAACAAACTTGATGATTGTATATATCTGAAGGTTAGTGGGAGCCATTATATTTTTCTAATACTATATGTGGATGATATTTTACTTGTAACCAATGATATGCAATTATTGCATAAAACTAAAAGATTTCTTTCAAGTAACTTCGAAATGAAGAATATGGGAAAAGCATCCTTTATACTTGGCATTGATATTTATCAGGATAGATTGAAAGGAATCCTTAGACTATCTCAAATAGCTTATATGAACAAAGTACTTTAAAGATTTCACATAAAACATTGTTCATCAAGCCCTGCTCCCATCTCTAAAAGAGATAAATTGAACAGCAGTCAAATTAGATGTCTGCTAACCCTTATATGCTTGCTATTAGAAGTTTGATGTATGCTCAAACTTGCACACGACATGATATCAGTTTTGCGATTAGTCTGCTTAAAAGGTATTAAAGCAGCCCTAACATGAATCACTGGAAAGATGCTAAGAAGGTGACGCACTATCTTCAAGGAACTAAAGAATACATGCTCACCTATAAATGAAGTGATTCACTCAAAGTCATTGGGTACTCAAATTCAGATTTTATGGGTTGTGCTGATAGCATGAAATCTACCATGGTATACATTTTCTTATTATCTAGTAATGCTATATCATGGAAAAGCGTAAAGCAAAATCTTATTACTTCTTCTATGATGGAAGCTGAGTTTATCGCTTGTCATGAGGTTACTTCTCAAGCTATTTGGTTACGGAATTTTATTTCTAGGCTTAAAATTGTGGATGCCGTTTCTGAGCCCTTCAAGATATACTGTGACAACTTCGCAACTATTTTAGATTATCATGTTGTCAGAGAAAGAATCCAACAAAGAAAGGTGAGAGTTGAACACATTAGTACTGATATGATGTTGGCTGACCCATAGATAAAAGCATTAGCACCTATTAAGTATATTGAACGTGTTCATCAGTTGGGTCTTACTCATGTTGTATAATGGATTGAACATTGCCATTATGGTTTGTGCACAATTGTGAGGCAATTCGTTCAATTTATATATGTTTGGCTCCTCATTATGACTTATCTAAATATGGCTGTTACTTATGTGATACATAGATGGAAAAATTAGTTTTAATAATAATATGACCTCTATGATCCGTAACTAATAAATCTTAGAGTAAGCCACAAAGAATGACATTGTGGCCATTTTTTGAAATTAGTGAACTCCATTATGTGTTTATTTGTCCAAGTGGGAGAATGTTGGAATAAACATATATACATAGTATCATGTGGACTTCATAAACACATGAAATGTATACATATTAAAGATCTCCTTCATTAAGTGGATTATATAAATGTGGAGTAATTAATAACGTATATACATTGTACTGAATATGAAGTAGTTTATGTACAATGGTTATATACATGAAGGAAACTTATCGATCATGACCAAAGTTATGAATCGGTTATTCCACATTCGTTGTATGTTCACAAGAGGAGACTATTCATTGAATATTCATTTATGGAAGAGCACGTCATTAATACTGGTTCATGATCCTTGATGGGTTAGGATCATTTGGCATCCTATAAACAAAGGGTCCTTGGTCCCTCTCTCCACTCAATCAAGTTTGCGAGTTCCCATCACTATTAGACACAAACATCACGGTGAGTTAGGAAAGTGAAGACACAAGTTCCCCAAAGAACGGTTGACTGAACATGGCTTAGTAATTGAAGTCATCATCTAAAAGGTTTGATTCTATCCAAAAGGTCTATGCAATGGATCAAGGTAATATGCTAGAAGTAGTTTGATTTATAAAGCAGCTTAAGGTTCTTTATGTATCCTTATGTCTTTTCTTACAAGACCCAGATGGATTACTTGATCGTTGCACTTGGCCTAAACTTTCCCACTTTTGTAGATTAGTGTCAACCAGTTTTACTGACCCTCCTTGTCTGTAAAGTGTCCATGCCTGTGCAAACAAGCAAAGTAAATTCAATCAATTGGACATTATTATAGCAGAAAAAATTATAATACACCAATGTGTCAATATAGTTATAAAGAATCAGCGAGAAAATTTACATGTCCAAGAAGGTTGAGATTACCATCTGAATGAGAAAATGTACTGTTTTTTCTGTCGCTAAAAATTTCCAGCACAGGAACACCAAAGCTGAATATATCTTATTTTACTGGGAAGTGGCCATGAACTGCATATTTTGGCAACATGTAACCGCTGCATGAAAACGTTAAACAAAAAATAATGGCTGCACATTATGAAAACGTATTAGCTGTTCTAGAGTGCTGGTTTACTTACTATGTTCCTACGACTCGGCTTGTCTTATCTTCTATCTCATTTCCACTGAATCTTTGGGAATGCAGAAGTCTGTCTTTGGGTTCATGTCAGTATCTAGCAAAGTGTTGCCAGCTAGCTTTGCGGTCTCAATGAATTATTCTCAAAGGTGAATCTTGGTGAAGATACATGAACCCTCTTTCACTTTTAGTGTCTTTTACTATATTAAATCTCTTAGGCCAATCTAAGGAATATTCTCTTTCTTTGATCTGCCAACAATTTTTGTGTTTAGTTAACATATCTGATACTTTGATCAATGTGGAACATTGAAAGTTAATTAATCCCGAAACATATTATTATTTTGGACAGATGAATCAGAAAACTGAGTGTGTATATATACACTCATGCAAAAATGCTTTTCTCAATTTATACTAATAATTACTCTATCTTTAGTTATGGACTAGCTAGCATTAACCTCTGGTCTACTTTTCTAAGCAATGCCACTGTCAAAATAGGCAATATTTGATACTCCTAAAAAAAGTTGCTGGATTAAAGTTTGGAATTCTCACCGAACAGAATCAAGTGCAGGCTTTTGTTAGCCATGTACTCATGCATTATCATTTTCTACGCTCCTATGCGGCATCCTAAAAGTTTCGCAAAATTCCGATGTTGAAGTTTGGCAATCAATACAGCTAACTTCATTCTTGAATTCATCATGTCCATGCTTGGAAGTCTTTGATAACTGCTTGACGTACGGCTATATCTTATCCGTCTTCTAGAGTGCCCAGGTATCAGAAGATGTGCATGATTACAATATTTTTATTTGCTAAAAAATGAAGCCGCAGTGTTACATTATTTAGAAATTTATTTTTTACCTGCTATTGTGTGACCACTAATGCTATTGCGTACAAATAACTAGACTAAAAAACTATGGAGCTGAGCTTATTTTCTTTTTGTTTTTATTAATGTCAAAATTCAGAGAATACATTAATTTCATTCTTCGGAAGGAATTCTTGAAATTTTACCTTATAAACAGGACAATATCCACCCGCTCCAAGCTTGTAATTGATTAAAAGTTTTTAGCAGCTTTTGAGATTGTATACAAGTCAAACAATGGCGTCTTTGCTGTGGGGTTCACAATGGCTTCCTGCAACATGAGCAATATGGAGAAATGCTAGTTGAGCAGGGCAAGAAACAATGTGTTTGTCCGGGTGCTGGGGTATCATTACACGGTCTTCTCGTGTCCTAAGACTAGCTTTGCCTGATTCTTGTCCAACTAAGAGTGGAGTATGCTTACCAGCTGTGTCGTTCTTCTTACACAAAGATGGAGTATGCTTACCAGTTCTTCCTCTTCCAGATATATAGAAGCAAAGCTCGGGCCCAGCACAACGGCCATGCCCACTGTTGTCAAACTCAATGTAAGCATTATTTTTCTCTTTTCGGTTTGATTCTGCAGCATTTTTAGTACAGATAAATTGATGGCAGTTCAAGATAATACAATATTCTGATGCTGATTAAATCATAGTATTCAACTGATGGATCAGCACCCTCCATTTAATGATTTCCACCTGGAATAGCTAAACTAATTACATTTCACACAAACAAGCAAAGCACAACACCTTTTCTCTTTCACACACATATATATATATATTAAAAAAAGTTTCGTGCGCGTGGATTGTACACTTGAGTGCAAAATTTTCCACATGAGCTAGGAAATTTTCAAATGAAATTCTAGGAATTTCATTTTTATTTCACATAAATTCTCTCCTAACTCAGAGCGAGCCACTCTGATTGTAAAGATCTTGTCCATCTGCAGATAAAACTCTCAATGCAAGAGCGATTCTTGAAGCATTCCACTTCACATTCCTCAAGCGTCATGGTCCCATTATTCCAGGCAGGAACTTCTTGCATCTGGCAACTTAATCTTAGAATACTCATTGGTCTTCCATTGATGATAGGTAACTCTCTATATCTATACCAGCCAAATTTCACACCCATTAAAAAGTATCAGAGGGATAATCAAAACTCAGTCACAGGTAATAATTCTCCGGCTAATCATCATTTTCATCCCGTGAAGAAAGATTTCCGGAGACTAATAGTTGAGCCACCGGATTCTGTGCTACTCTAAGATGTATTAAAAGTCCATATGATGTTGTTGGTGTCATTGAGAAGTGTCAAAACCCCTGGTTGGATGAGCTTCAAGACGCCTGACTCACGAGCTATTTTTAAGTGGGATTTCTCTGTTTGCAACCAAACAACAGTCTTGACTAGCTACTGTGATTTTCTTGTACCATAACCCCACGTAACAATTCTTTGAGTTTCCTGGGCTGAAAATCCCACCTCAAAACCAAAGTCTCATCATCTCTTATGCACTTTGTTGTATTTATGGTATCATTAGCATTGGGAATTAAGCTTCTGATTGGACAATAAGATCAATAACATGACAAGATCAAAAGCAGATGTCTCTGACTGAAGTGTTCGTAGTTCTTCTATATGTATCATCTGTTCTGATTTCTTGCTTTAAGAATTGAATTCAGCCTAAGGGGGCCTCGGAAGATGTAAACAAGAGGTTTTGAATTGACAAACAACAACAATCATCAATATTATTGGTCTTCATAGATTAAAAATTGAAAAGTGGCAGCTCCCTAAAGGGGGAGGTGCAAAGACTTATTAACTTCTTTTACCATGAAACACAATATTATCAAATCAAGTTAACGAGTTGAAAATATTCAATAAATTATACAGAAATGTTGACAAGATATTCTTAATGAAATAAGTTCGGAATTTGTAATCACAATTGAAATGTGGTGAAAAAATAAATAACTGAATAAAGGAGGAAACAGAACATAATGATTTACAGCATTGGGAATAAAAAGCCTAGTACATTATTGAAACTTCTAGTTAAAATTATGAATCTATTACATTCATTTATGATTAGCACGATTTAATACGAGGCAATCAGTAGGAAAATTGATAGAAAATAAAAATTCCTAATAAAGAGGGAGACGCCTGAGCAGATTGATTAAACTGATGTATGGCTTGACAGAATTTCTACACCAGACACTTAAGTACAAGTGGGTGGTTGACCAGTGCAAATACAAATTCATTATACTGATACAGATATCATGCTTTAAGAAAAAAAAAAATGCCACCAAAATTTCGTTATATTGGTACAGATATTGTGCTTTGGGGAATAATATATGCCATATTTCTTCCCTACCATTTGCCATGCAATTAGGATTGCAACTATTAAGGATACATGAAATCTACCAACTTGTGACGCACTCTAAAATCAAACTCTTATAATCTTCCACACGAATATTACAAAATTATATCTTGTCCTCTGTAATAAGATAAAGTATATAAGTACTCAAAAGTTATAAACAACAAGAAATTTTGTTTTCATACACTTAAATTTATATTTTTCTTTTCATATCGAATCAATGCAAGTTCTTATTTATAGAGATTATTGATGCCTTTTCATAATAGATATAACTAATGAACTAAACAAAATCAATTCAAGCTCGAGCTCGACTTTTATTTTTCTTCAATATTTTTTTTTCTACGTTACTAATGTGTAGGCACTAGCCTTCTGTATTATTGGGGAGTAGGCCTCGAAGCTAGGGTCTAGGTCTTAGGGCCCGTTTGGTTTCATTTCCACACTCTATTTTTACATTTTTTACTATTTGAAAAATGAAACACTTCACTATTTATATATTTTTACCCAATATCATTTTTATTTTTATTTTCAATACACACTCACCAACAACATATATATTTTCTCCCAATAACTTATATATCACCCCGTTCTATTCCATTATTTATATATCTCTCTACTTACAACTTATTAAAACCAATATAATCATTACTTTTCCAATAATTTATTCAAATATAAATTTATTTTTGTTAACTAACTTTTTAAATTTTAAAAATGATTGAAATGAAAATAAACTAAAGGGGCCAATTTTTTCCCCCTATTTGTCGCTCTCTATTTCAATTCACAAAATTGTAGCACGTGCCTCGAGGTGGGTGCATTTCATCTAAGCTCTTCCCTACGTGTGAAAGAGCACCCAATTTTGATGCCAATTGACAATAAAATACACCGAAGAAAGGGGGTGCATTAGATTTATAAAAAATAAAATCAAAGCCATGGATAGTTTACTACCCAGGCCCTCTACGTCTTCTTCTTCCTCATCCACAATTCCTAATTCTAGTTTTCGAAAATCTAATGTTTCTAAAATAGATTCTCTATATGAAATTACTTATTTACCTCAAAATGAAAAAATTCCTCTTACCAGTCTTCCTCTTATCAATCCATACAATGCTTTCTCCAAACCAAAATCTTCCTTTACCAAAACTGTAAAGGGGTTGATCAATCCTTCCAAGATATTGGTCAAAGAATATGTCCAGGCATCAGCCTTTGATCAACACTTTCTTCCAGCCACATAAAAAGAGCAAATGGTCTCCATTGAATTACCCTCCCATCTTCCAGATTTATGGCTTTCTGAGGGTTATACTCATATTCACTTTGGAGCCCTTAGGTTTGCATTGACCTTACATGGACGAAAAGGTCTTCCAGCTACTTCAAGGATTGCTTTGTTGGAAACACATTTTTCTGATTATCAACATGCTTGTATTGGCACTGTTTAAACTACTTTAAATGCAGGAACGATTCTAATCACTATGTTTCCAAATTTCAACATGCTAATAGCAGATCCTTGTTTGAGATCAGCACTTAAGCTCCAAATCCAGATTTGTGGTGCAGTTCCAACAGCTACCACATATTCAGCAACTCTTCATTATTAGATGGTGTACCGAATTCAAAATCATTCCATTGATTTTGCCTTCCCACAAGAAACAGATGATGCCTTGCTCATTTCTGTTGATACCAATCATATTTCGAGCTATACATATGTACCCAGATAAATTCTAAATGAGGAGTTGCAGAAATTTATTCTGGAGATGTGGATTACTGCCTATGAGAAAAATCATCAATCTACAAAGGAGGCCAAGCCAATTCAGTCTACAGAGCCATCTTTCCATAAAAACCAAGATGGTACTGTGGAAATTACGTTTAAAAAACAAAAGGAGAAAACCAGTATCCCTAGTTGCTTCAATCCTCTGTATACTATCCGATCTACTATTCCAATTAGTGGATTTGATGGTAATTGATCTCCAATTTATACTCCAATTCAAAATGTTGTCCCAAGACAACGATCAATATTCTCTCATGATGATCCTCATGTTGATACACTAGGACAACTATCTAGTAAATTTGACTATTTGGTCAAATATACTCCACCGCCTCCTACACTATGGCCAACAACTTATTCTGGTTGGGATGATGATGACGATAGCTGCCACTATGATGATGAATATTTTGACAACTCACCAAATGTGTCACCAAAGCAAATCATGATGTCCACACCTTCCTCGTCCTCTACTACTTCTCCAGAAATATTTCCTCCAAAAGAAGTTCATAGCATGAAATTCAAGCATTCATGGAAGATAAAAAATCCAACTTCCAGAAATTCTGATGGATCTTTAGTTGAGGTTACTACTGTAGAAGCAACTCTTAACTGGCAATTAGAGAATGCTGTTGCTCAAAATCAAATGTTGCAGACGATTGTCAAAAGCTAAGAATGAATTGAGGCCAAGATGGATAATCAATTAGCAGGATTGATCCAAACTTTAAAGCAAAAAATTGAATCAGTCCACAATGATATTTTGCGCCTTCTTCAACAGTCTCAACCTTTTGCCCACAAGGAACATGAGATCAAATCCCTCAAAACTCAACTAAGATCTCTTGAGGAATAGTATCAAAGAGACTCCATATGGAGTAAACCAGATCCTTCTTCTACTCTTCCAATAGTGTCATAGCCTCTTCATGGCTTGGAAAATTTTAAAACAATGTTTGGGGACTTCTCTTCATTCTTCGCACCAGAAGAATACAAGAGAAAACACAGATCTCTAATTATTTCCAATCCACCAGAAGAAAAAAAAACTGGTCCTGTCACCTCAAAGTTGGGTTCTCATCAATTTATGCTGCAAGGTCCTTCCACTGTTAATCCATTAATAGAGTTTCTCAGAAAAGCTATTGATTTTGAGAAAAATAAACCCAATGCACCTTGGCAAACCATTGTATCGATGTCTCCAAACAATATTAGTGATCTCAGCAACTCAAAAAATCTGTAAGAAGATATGCCATATCTTTATATGAATCAACCCTCTCAGACTCCTGAAGAACCAGTCGTTGAAGATGAACCTGAAACCAGTCAACTAGGAGAACAGAGATATAGGGAACCTCACATCCAAGATCTAGATGACGGTTATAGCAATATACCATCCAGATCCATGTTTATGTTTGATGATATTCCACCTTCACAATGGCAACAATGTATACATGAGATGATGTCTTGGTGTGTCACCGAACTTCAAAGACCAAATGCTACACTCACAGGAGTGATTAATGGCTTTACAGCAAGGATACCTGGTACTCTGAAAGAATGGTGGTATGCCTTGGGAGAATATCAACAGATCCAAGCTAGAAACTCACCAAACATAGAAACTTTTATGAATTACATCTATATTGAGTTTCTTGGTCAATATTAGAACCATGTTGATGCAGCCAGAGAGGATTTTTTCAAAATGAGGTGCTGTTCATTCAAAAGAAAAGATTTGAAAAAACATATCCAAAGAATGTCACAAAGGCTATATATTCTTAATGAGATGGACAATCCAAATCTTAAACATGCCTATTTGAATTCTATTCCTGAGTCTCTTGGTCAAGAAGCTTTAAAATTAATTGAGCTTTAAGGGAAAACTCTTGCAAATATTTTCTTGGGAGAAGTCTATCAATTTGTGTTCAAATCTTTTGACAGGTTATGCAATAATTGGAAGTTCTTTAAAGAATTTCAAGAGACAGGAAAGAAATTCTCTAAGGAATGTGATCGAAAAGATTTGCAGATCAAATGTAAAATAGAGAAGTGCCATTATCCTACAAAGTCTTACAAGCATCATAGGAGATCAAGGAAGCACAATCAACAATGGATGCCCAAGAAAAGAAGGCGTTTCCTTCAAAGAAAGTTCACAAAAAACAAGGGAGATTGATGCCATATTTGTCATAAGCAAGGACACTGGGCAAAATCTTGTCCGAATAAAAGAAGAGATAAGATTCTCAAGGAGATTTTCCAGCTCATGCAATGCGACCTTGAGCAAGATGATTTAGAGTCTATCTTCTCTGAGGAAGCAGAGCATTCTGAACAAACTTTGTTCGCTCCTGAGAAAATTTCTGATGATGATTCAGATTCCGGTGCAGAAACTACTGAGGAAATGTTTTCAATTTTTGGAATCAAGTTGATTAGATTGGCTCTTGTTGTACCTTTTATACAAGTACAAATTATTCCTCAAAAATTTGATAACCCTATAACTGTTGTTAGATTACTTGATACAGGAGCTTCTAGTTCTATTCTCAATCCTAATAAGCTCCCTGCCTCTTTCTAGAAAAAACATCATGAAGTTTTCTAGGTTGCTAATAGTGAAACATTTTCTAATGGTTTAATTAGCAAGCCTGTTAAAATTCAATTTTTTCCTGAATTATCTTTAACCCACAAATTCCTTGGTTCTACGCTACCCGGGATAGATATTATTATTAGATTTGATATTATTAAACAATTATGGGAGAAAAAAGTTGTTCCAAAACCTGAAGGTCTTCGTTTTAAATACTATTTTCTTCCTTATATCAAACCACAATATAATATTACCTCCCATGTCAATACCATTTCTGAAATTCATGCCAGTCTAGTAAGAGATAGTTGTGCAGAAACTCATTCAGAATTCCTTCACAAATGTACACATTTTCTTTAGAAAAATCCAGAGTTCTTTGTACAACTGCCCTTTAAAAAGGATGTAAATGTTAATCCTACTAAAGTAAGTCACCCAGGAATGCCACCTGAACAGATGGAGTTGGCTTTGAAAGAATTAGCCCAATTATGAGATAAAGGTCTTATTGAGTCCACAAACTCTCCATGGGCTAGTCAAGCATTCTATGTTAATAAAATGTCAGAACAAACGAGAGGAAAGATGAGACTTGTTATCAATTACAAGCCACTTAACTACTTCCTTGCAAATGAGAAGTTTCCTCTCCAAACCAGAAATCATTTATTTTCTAATCTAACCAAAGCCAACGTGTTTTCAAAGTTTGATCTAAAAGCAAGATTTTGGCAAATTGGTGTTTATCCTGATGACCGATATAGAACAGCCTTTTGTATTCTAAATGCCCATTTCCAGTGGACTGTTCTTCCATTTGGATGAAAAACAACCCCTTCGTTGTTTCAAAAAGCAATGGTCAAAATCTTCAAATCCTTGTTTCCAAATGTTTTTATCTATATTGATGATATTCTCCTATTTTTTAAAGATATGAAGACACATTCTTATCTTCTTCATCATTTTGGAGAATTGGTTTGAAGTTATGGAATTATGCTTGCTGAAAGTAAAATGTTCGATGCTTAGCCAGAAGTTGAATTTTTGGGCATGCATATCAAAGAAGCACAATACTCTTTGTAGCCACACATTGCTTCAGAATTGCTCAAATTTCCTGATGACTTACAATCAAAACAACAAATTCAACAATTTTTGGGAGTCATTAATTATGCTGCAGATTTCATTCCCAAGCTTGCATCAATTATTAGGCCTTTACAAGATATGTTAAAGAAAAATCCTCCGAAATGGTCTTCTGCTCAAAGGAAAGCTGTGTGTGCCATCAAAAGGATCATCCAGAAGTTACCTCCATTGCAAATTCCTTCAGATGATAAGAGAATTCTTCAAACAAATGCAAGTGAATCTTTTTGGGCTACTGTGTTGCTTGAAGATATTAATGGCAAAAGGAATATTTGTGGATATAAAAGCAATTCTTTCAGGAATACTGAACAACATTATCATTCAACCTACAAAGAAAATTTGGCTATCAAATGAAGCATAGAAAGGTTTCAATTTCATCTGGTTGGTCATCACTTTCATGTTAAGATGGATATGAGTGCTTTTCCAAAGATGTTGAGTTTCAAATCTAACACTCTTCCATCCAGACAACTTCTCAGATGGGCAGAATGGTTTTCCCAGTTCTCTTTCACTGTTAATCACATCAAAGGTAAAACCAATATTCTTGCTGATTTTCTATCCAGACCTACTCTTCCAATCATTCCTAGGAATCATATTCCCGTTATTTGCATGTTTTCCCCTTCTAATCTATCCAATACTACTTACCTTCAAAATTTTCCTCTTCAGAGTCTTCCTCCTAAGCTCTTTGATTTAATAAAGACCAAAACTATTAAATCCAAAGCAAATGAACTTATGTTAAAATATCAATATCTCATTGTTAGAAAAATAGGTCTCCATACATTTGGTGGTTTAGGATTTCATCCTGATTTTCCATTTTTCACTCTATTTAATGTCACAAGTCCATTTCATCGTATGTTTTCAAAAGAACTCTTGTGTTTACTCTGGTATATGCTAGAGCAGTGGAAAATAGCAATTGAATTCCCTATTGAACAGTCTATTAAGTGGATTGCAGAACTTCATTGTAGGTGGTTTGATCATTTTGAAGAATATCCCTTTGCCAGAACATTTCTTGAGTGGTTTTACCCATTGTCTATTTGGATAAAAATGTTCAAGGTTATTCAAATCAAATTAATCGGGAACATTACTGAAAATTCCTCCATTATCTATATTCTTTCCAGACAAAGTTCTCCCTATATTCCTAATTTACCATATTTCTATTCAGTCCAAGAATATGGTATTTTCCCTTACCTTCTTAACAAAGAATTTTATGATCATGGGAATGAGATAAGAGAGCTTCAGAGGAAAATGGTAGAGTTTAATTCTACTGTTCCGTCTCAAATCTGGCCTAACTTTGATGAAGATGCTCCATGGGAAGAACTTCCAGTTCATTATGCCATCAAACTCCAAGATGACGCTAGAGCATATTTTAAACAATTCTACAATAAGGAGGTCAAAGTTACTGCTAATTCCATGTGCGGATCCTCTCAATCATATTTCAATTCTAGATGGAATTCCTTCTCTCATAATCAAATTCCTTAGAGTTCTGCTGCAATAAACCTTGTTCATTCCCTATGGTTTCTACTATTTCTACTTCGTCGTCCAAGGGAAAAGAAAAGGCAGATGATGATGGAAATAACAATAACATGTTCATTGATTCCCAAGATCCATATGAACTTGATAACCAGCGTCAGTGGTGGGAAACGGTGGGACTTTCGGCTGAACCTGACAACCCACTAGTTGGAATTCCCTATCAAAGTAAATCACTTAATGTTTTTGGTCCTTTTCCCCCCGGTTTTTTATCATGATATGCATTATTGCACTAAATTTGGTGTGTTGTCATTTATTATTGTACTAGTTAGGTGAAGTGTTGTACTACTTCATGCTTTATTAGCATTATTGTCCTATTAGTCCAAAAAAGTTAAAAATAATTGTACTAGATGTCTAAAGAGTGTCTGATATCTTTTTTGTCGTTTGTCAAGCATTGTACTTTTCAAACAGTATCATTCACTCTATAAAAGGATGGGTCTTGATAATTAGAAAGCAGCTTAGGTGAGAAGAAGCAGTTGGAAAAAGCTAAATAAAATTTCTTGTGTGTTTTTTGTTTAAGAATGTTTCTTCTAATTTTCTATATTACAATTCTACATATTATCTTGTTCTTTTTTCATCTTCTTTTAAAATCAAAAATTGAAATCACCTATAAATCTTCATCTTTTTCATAAAATTCGAGTATGCTCTGCAGTTGCCTTAAAGGGATCCTCTGTGTCAAAACGAATTTTATTTTCTTCATTACTGTCTAGTTTCTTTCCAGAACTTTGATCATGAATGAAGCAAGTATCTTTTCATAAAAGGACACGCTCTTGTTGTTGCCCACAGTTGAGGCTTGTTTTTTTAGCGGAGTCATATCTTCATAAGATACCAGCTTCAATCTATATGGCATCTATCTCCCTTATTTTTTATTAACTATCTTCAAAAGAAACACCTTCTTTTCTTGGGCATCCATTATTGATTGTATTTTCTTGATCTCCTATGATGCTTGTAAGACTTTGTAGGACAACAGCACTTCTCTGTTTTACATTTGATCTGCAAATCTTTTCGATCACATTCCTTAGAGAATTTCTTTCCTGTCTCTTGAAATTCTTTAAAGAACTTCCAATTATTGCATAACCTGTCAAGAGCCTTGAACACAAATTAATAGACTTCTCCCAAGGAAATATCTGCAAGAGTTTTCCCTCGAAGCTCAATTAATTTTAAAGCTTCTTGACCAAGAGACACAAGAATAGAATTTAAATAGGCTTGTTTAAGATTTGGATTGTCCATCCCACCAAGAATATAAAACCTTTGTCACATTCTTTGGAAATGTTTTTCCAAATCTTTTCTTTTGAATAAACAACACCTCATTTTGAAAAACTCCTCTCTGGCTGCATTAACATGGTTCTGATATTGACCAAGAAACTCATCATAGATGTAATTCATAAAAGTTTCTATGTTTGGTAAGTTTCTAGCTTGGATCTGTCGATATTCTCCCAAGGCATACCACCATTCTTTCAGGGTACTAGTCATCCTTGCTGTAAAACCATTAATCACTCCTGAGAATGTAGCATTTGGTCTTTGAAGTTCGGTGACACACCAAGACATCATCTCATGTATACGTTGTTGCTATTGTGAAGGTGGAATATCATCAAATGTAAACAAGGATCTGGATGGTATATTGTTGTAACCATCATCTGGATCTTGGATGTGAGGTTCCCTGTGTCTCTGTTCTCCTTGTTGACTGGTTTCAGGTTCATATTCAATGACTGATTCTTCAGGAGTCTGAGAGGGTTGATTCATATAAAGATATAGCATATCTTCTGACAGATTTTTTGAGTCGCTGAGATCACTAATATTATTTGGAGACATCGATACAATGGTTTGCCAAGGTGCATTGGGTTTATTTATTTTATTATCAACAGCTTTTTTGAGAAACTCTATTAATGGATTAACAGTGGAAGGACCTTGCAGCATGAATTGATCAGAACCTGACTTTGAGGTGATAGGACCCGTTTCTTTATCTTCTGGTGGATTGGTAACAATTGGAGATTTGTGTTTTCTCTTGTATTCTTCTGGTGTGAAGAATGAAGAGGAGTCCCCAAACATTTTTTTAAAATTTTCCAAGCCAAGAAGAGGTTGTGACACTACTGGAAGAGTAGAAGAAGGATCTGGTTTGCTCCATATGGAATCTCTTTGATACTGTTCCTCAAGAGATCTGAGTTGTGTCTTGAGGGATTTGATCTCATGTTCCTTGTGGGCAAAAGGTTGAGACTGTTGAAGAAGACGCAAAATATCATTGTGGACTGATTCAATTTTTTGCTTTAAATTTTGGATCAATCCTGCTAATTGATTATCCATCTTGGCCTCAATTCATTCTTAGCTTTTGACAATCTTCTGCAACATTTGATTTTGAGCAAAAGCATTCTCTGATTTCCAGTTAAGAGTTGCTTCTACAGCAGTAACCTCAACTAGAGATCCATCAGAATTTCTGGAAGTTGGATTTTTTATCTTTCATGAATGCTTGAATTCTAAGGTATGAACTTCTTTTGGAGGAAACATTTCTGGAGCAGTAGTAGAGGATGAGGAAGGTGTGAACATCATGATTTGCTTTGGTGACACATTTGGTGAGTTGTCAAAATATTCATCATCATGGTGGCAGCTATCATCATCATCATCCCAACCAGAATAAGTTGTTGGCCATGGTGTAGGAGGCGGTAGAGTATATTTGACCAAATAGTCAAATTTGCTATATGGTTGTCCTAGTGTATTAATATGAGGATCATCACAAGAGAATGTTGATCTTTGTCTTAGGACAGCATTTTGAATTGGAGTATAAATTGAAGATCCATTACCATCAAATCCACTAATTGGAATAATAAATTGGATAATATACAGAGGATTGAAGCAAATAGGGACACCAGTTTTCTCTGTTTGTTTTTTAAACGTAATTTCCACAATACCATCTTAGTTTTTATGGAAAGATGGCTCTGTAGACTGAATTGGCTTGGCCTCCTTTATAGATTGATGATTTTTCTCATATGCAATAATCCACATCTCCAAAATCAATTTCTGCAACTCCTCATTTGGAATTTATCTGGGTACATATGTACAGCTGGGAATATGATTGGTATCAATATAAATGAGCAAGGCATCATCTGTTTCTTGTGGGAAAGAAAAATCAATGGAATGATTTTGAATTCGGTACACCATCTAATAATGAAGAGTTGCTGAATATGTGGTGGTCGTTGGAACTGCAACACAAATCTGGATTTGGAGCTTAAATGCTGATCTCAAACAAGGATCTACTATTAGAATGTTGAAATTTGAAAACATAGTGATTAGAATCATTCCCACATTTAAAGTAGTCTGAACAATGCCAATACAAGCATGTTGATAATCAGAAAAATGTGTATCCAACAAAGCAATCCTTGAAGTAGTTGGCAGATCTTTTCGTCCATGTAAGGTCAATGTAAACCTATTGGCTCCAAAGTGAATATGAGTATAACCCTCAGAAAGCCATAAATCTGGAAGATGGAAGGGTAATTCAATGGAGACCATTTACTCTTTTTCTGTGGCTGAACGAAAGTGTTAATCAAAGGCTGATTCCTGGACATATTCTTTGACCAACATCTTGGAAGGATTGATCAACCCCTTTACAGTTTTGGTAAAGGAAGATTTTAGTTTGGAGAAAGCATTGCATGGATTGATAAGAGGAAGACTGGTAAGAGGAACTTTTTCATTTTCAGGTTAATAAATAATTTCATATAGAGAATCTATCTTAGAAGTATTAGATTTTTGAAAATTAGAATTAGGAACTATAGATGAGGAAGAAGAAGAGATAGAGGGCCTGGGTAGTAAACTATTCATGGCTTTGATACCAGATTGAAGCTGGTATCTTATCTAGGTATGACTCCACTAAAAAAACAAGCCTCAACTGTGGGCAACAACAAGAGCGTGTCTTCTTATGATAAGATACTAAGCTGATATCTTATCAAGGTATGACTCCACTAAAAAAACAAGCCTCAACTATGAGCAACAATAAGAGCGTGTCCTCTTATGATAAGATACTTGCTTTGTTCAGGATCAAAATTCTAGAAACAAACTAGACAGGAATGAAGAAAATAAAATTCTTTCTGATGTAGAGGATCCCTTTAAGGCAACTACAGAGCATACTCAAATTTTATGAAAAAGATGAAGATTTATAGGTGATTTCAATTTTTTATTTTAAAAGAAGATGAAAAAAGAACAAGATAATATGTAGAATTGTAATATAGAAAATTAGAAGAAACATTCTTAAACAAAAAATACACAAGAAATTTTATTTAGTTTTTTCCAACTGCTTCTTCTCACCTAAGCTACTTTCTAATTATCAATACACATCCTTTTATAGAGTGATTGATACTATTTGAAAAGTACAACGCTGGACAAACAATAAAAAAGATATCAGACACTCTTTAGACATCTAGTACAATTATTTTTGACTTTTTTGAACTAATAGGACAATAATGCTAATAAAGCACGAAGTAGTACAACACCTCACCAAACTAGTACAATAATAAATGACAGCACCCCAAATTTAGTACAATAATGCATATCATGATAAAAAATCGGGGGGAAAAGGACCAAAAACATTAAGTGATTTACTTTGATAGGGAATTCCAGCTAGTGGGTTATCAGGTTCAGCCAAAAGTCCCATTGTTTCCCACTATTGACGCTGGTTATCAAGTTCATATGGATCTTGGGAATCAATGAACATGTCATCGTTATTGCCATCATCATCTACCTTTTCTTTTCCCTTGGAGGACAAAGTAGAAACAGTAGAAACAATAGGGAATGAACAAAGTTTTATTGCAGCAGAACTCTGAGGAATTTGATTATGAGAGAGGAAATTCCATCTAGAATTGAAATATGATTGAGAGGATACCCACATGGAATTAGCAGTAACTTTGATCTCCTCATTGTAGAATTGTTCAAAATATGCTCTGGCATCATCTTGGAGTTTGATGGCATAATCAACTAGAAGTTCTTCCCGTGGAGTATCTTCATCAAACTTAGGCCAGATTTGAGACGGAACAGTAGAATTAAACTCTGCCATTTTTCTCTGAAGCTCTCTTATCTCATCCCCATGATCATAAAATTCTTTGTTAAGAAGATAAGGGAAAATACCATATTCTTGGACTGAATAGAAATATGGTAAATTAGGAATATGGGGAGAACTTTGTCTGGAAAGAATATAGATAATGGAGGAATTTTCAGTAATGTTCCCGATTAATTTGATTTGAATAACCTTGAACATTTTTATCCAAATAGACAATGGGTAAAACCACTCAAGAAATGTTCTGGCAAAGGGATATTCTTCAAAATGATCAAACCACCGACAATGAAGTTCTACAATCCACTTAATAGACTGTTCAATAGGGAATTCAACTTCAATTTTCCACTGCTCTAGCATATACCAGAGTAAACACAAGAGTTCTTTTGAAAACATACAATGAATTGGACTTGAGACACTAAATAAAGTGAAAAATGGAAAATCAAGATGAAATCCTAAACCACCAAATTATGGAGACCTGTTTTTCTAACAGTAAGAGATTGATATTTTAACATAAGTTCCTTTGCTCTAGATTTAATAGTTTTGGTCTTTATTAAATCAAAGAGCTCAGGAGGAAAACTCTCAAGAGGAAAATTTTGAAGGGAAGTGGTATTGGATAGATTAGAAGGGAAAAACATGCAAATAACGGGATATGATTCCTAGGAATGATTGGAAGAGTAGGTCTGGATAGAAAATCAGCAAGAATATTAGTTTTACCTTTGATGTGATTAACAGTGAAAGAGAACTGGGAAAACCATTCTGCCCATTTGAGAAGTTGTCTAGATGGAAGAGTGTTGGGTTTGAAACTTAACATCTTTAGAAAGGCACTCATATCCATCTCAACATGAAAGTGATGACCAACCAGATGAAATTGAAACCTTTCTATGCCTTGTTTGACAGCCAAAATTTCTTTGTAGGTTGAATGATAATGTTGTTCAATATTCCTGAAAGAACCGCTTTTATATCCACAAATATTCCTTTTGCCATTAATATCTTCAAGCAACACAGCAGCCCAAAAAGATTCACTTGCATCTGTTTGAAGGATTCTTTTACCATCTGAAGGAATTTACAATGAAGGTAACTTCTGGATGATCCTTTTGATGGCACACACAGCTTTCCTTTGAGCAGAAGACTATTCTAGAGGATTTTTCTTTAACATATCCTGTAAAGGCCTAATAATTGATGCAAGTCTGGGAATGAAATCTGCAGCATAATTGATGACTCCCAAAATTTGTTGAATTTACTGTTTTGATTGTAAGTCATCAGGAAATTTGAGCAATTCTGAAGCAATGTGTGGCTGCAAAGAGTATTGTCCTTCTTTGATATGCATGCCCAAAAATTCAACTTCTGGCTGAGCAACGATCATTTTCTTTTCAGCAAGCATAATTCCATAATTTCGAACCAATTCTCCAAAATGATGAAGAAGATAAGAATGTGTTTTCATATCTTCAGAAAATAGGAGAATATCATCAATATAGATCAAAACATTTGAAAACAAGGATTCGAAGATTTTGACCATTGCTTTTTGAAACAATGAAGGGGCTGTTTTTAGTCCAAATGGAAAAACAGTCCACTAGAAATAGGCATTTGGAATACAAAAGGCTGTTTTATATCGGTCATCAGGATGAACACCAATTTACCAAAATCTTGCTTTTAGATCAAACTTTGAAAACACATTGGCTTTGGTCAGATTAGAAAAAAAATGATTTCTGGTTTGGAGAGGAAACTTCTCATCTGTGAGGAAGTAGTTAAGTGGCTTGTAATTGATAACAAGTCTCATCTTTCCTCTCGTCTGTTCTGACCTTTTATTAACATAGAATGCTTGACTAGCCCATGGAGAGTTTGTAGACTCAATATGACCTTCATCTCATAACTAGGCTAATTCTTTCAGAGCCAACTTCATCTGTTCAGGTGGCATTCCTTGGTGACTTGCTTTAGTAGGATTAACATTTACATCCTTTTTAAAGGGCAGCTGTACAAAGAACTTTGGATTTTTCCAAAGAGGATGTGTGCATTTATGGAGGAATTTGAATGAGATTCTGCACAACAATCTCTTACTAGACTGGCATGAATTTCAGAAAAACTTAACTTCATCATTGAAACACCATCAACAACTTTTTCAAAGTGGTCAAGCTAAAATTCATGAGATTGAAGAAGAAATTGCCGCTATTAGGAATACTTCTTCATTAAGCAATAAAGTAATTGAGAATTTGCAAACTTCAATGAAACACTTGGAGGCCATCAAAGAATAATTGAAGAACTTGAGTCCTTTTACTTGAAAATTATTTTAGAACTATTTGCTTTTTTTTTTTAAGTAAACTATGCAGCATTTTTTTTTTTTTTT